>JARPMJ010008615.1:0-33178 GCA_033366665.1 Phoxinus dragarum | reverse complement strand
GATGTTTAGCAGAATGTCTGAGATGTGCTCTTCCATGCAATGTAAGTGGATTGGGACTGGGGTTCAAAAAGCATCACAAAACAAGTCCATACTTGTAAATTATATTCAAGGTCATCTAAATTCATACGATAGCTTTGCGTGAAAATGACTGAAACTTAGGGCTAAGTTATTTCAGGTATTCACACAACATTTTCCATTGAAAATGTAGCTTAATAGCCGTGGTTGCCATTCACTTTCATTGTTAGGAAGAGAGCAACTTGGACATTCTGCCATAACAATCTCTTTTTGTGTTCCACAGAAGAAAGAAAGTCAAATGAGTTTCAAAAGACATGAGATTGAGTAAATTACGTTTTCATATTTGGTTTAAATAATCCTTTGAGAAATTAGCTGAGGAAGCTACTGAACAATTTACTAGTTATTTATAGCTAAAATATTCAAAATCTTTGAGAAAACAAGTCACAAAAACGTTCATAGCAACACAAAGTTTTAGTTACACCTTCAGTATGTGTACCGTATCTTAGCGCCAGTCCAGACAGAAAGCATTTTTGTGATCCACTGCTCTGCTGCGTCATTGTTTTCCCATGTAAACATGAGCTCGACGACCTGCTGCGCATTATGTGTCATGCTGTGAAGTTAAAAGAAGTTCAACTTTGTCAAGGCTGATATCCTCATGAACAGTTCTTCGACATGTTGCGCTTTAGAGTTTGAGTGCCTTCTGTGTCTGAGCTTCTGGTCCTTTCCCGATCCTGTCTCCTGTCTTCCACCTTTCGTACAGTCCAGCTCCAATAAAGGCAAAAATACCACACAAAAAAAGAAAAATTCTGAAAAAAAGTTATTCTTTTAAAAACATATCTCAAGACCCTGGCTTCTTTTTTATTTATCATCATTGCAGCTCTGCAGTTTTGTTTCACACTATTGTGTGGGATCTCACGTTTTTAAAAACAAAAACACATATTTTTTTCATCTCACATCTCATTTTATTTTTGTATTTTTTTTGTATGCAAATATCATGAATTATTTATTCATGAATATTATTCCAATAGTATTTGTTAAACTGGTTTTTATGTAAACTGGTCAAATGATCTGTTATTTTAAGAGAATTTTGATCTTGGCACTCAGTCATTAGACATGCAAGTGATCCTCTCTTTGTGATAGGATTGTATCTGCATATTGATTGAACTGATGCTTGTCACCTGATCAGTGAAAAAGGTTGCAAAGTCATCCGTAATCAGAGATATGTGAGGTGGGAGGAGTACAGGACAGTTTGCAGATGTTACTGGTAAACATCACTGATCTTGAATTGGTTGTGTGTGACCTTGGCAGCAGAAACACTAGAGGAAAAAGATTTCTTGTGATCATTTTAATTCACAACTGTCACAAACTCAGATGTTACCCATTCTTATGTTGCAGCACATCATAAAATTTCATCGAGCGTCAAAGGCCAATAAGAAGCCCATGCAACTACCGAGGGGGATGGTGGAAGTCGCTGCTTTACCAAATCTTGGACGGCATCCATTACCTGCATGCCAACTGGGTCCTGCACAGAGACCTGGTGAGTGCTAAACACAAGGTCGTTGGTCACAGATCCGATCTTTCTACACGTATCTGATTTATTTTGTTCCGCTTTTTTACATTCACTTGGAATTTGTTGACAGTGTGAATACAGCCAGAGATGCGTCATGTATTATTTTATGTTATTCATAGAATAATACAAGGGCAGCACCCAGTAGAATAGAAAGAGAAGTTCAGTTGCCAAAATTATTCAAATGTTCAGGACGTCCTGTGCCTCCCTTACAATAGACAATTTTCACGTTTAACTCTTTCCCTGCTATTGACGAGTGATCTCATATTTTGAGAAAAAGCTTCCGTGTTTTCACTGCTATACACATCTTCTGAACAAGTACAGTATCTCCAGATCAAAACACAGGCAAAACGAAGCAGAAACGTACAATCTCAAATGTAAGCAGATGCAAATGAAAAATAAATGAATATCGCTATCGGCCGATAATCACATTCTATGACTCAAACGTCACTAAATTTGGTAAATCTTACGAACTGATCCAATTTGATGACATCAAACTTAGTAGTTAGACATGCATGTGTCATGTTCTAAAGAAAATATGGGTGGAGGAACATTCGGAATGGATTTAATACAACAAACCTGATTCACTGCCTCTGTCATCTGTTCTCAGTGTCTGAGGTGGGGCTCAGGCAGCTCCTACACACACACACACACACACCCACACACATACACACACACACACACACACACACTCACTCACACACACTCACACACACACACACACACACACACGCACCCACACACACACTCACTCACACACACACACACGCACACACACTCCCACACAGAGCAGATAGCAACAGGGAAAACTGAGCGTGTGTGATTACCTGCGTCTGTCCTTCTTCAGGTCAAGCCATATATTTGTGCAAAAAAAAATCAGTTTGCCATCAGTTGTCAGAAGATGAAAGCAATATCTTTGAGTTTTTATGGCTTTCTGATGTTTTCACTGCTATACACATCTTCTGAACAGTACCGTATCTCCAGATCAAAACACAGACAAAACGAAGCAGAAACGTATCTCAAATGTAAGCAGATGCATATGAAAAATAAACAGCATATAAATCAAAACGGCCTAATGTTGCCGAGTGAAATGTCGACCCAGGAAGTGTTTAGGACTGTTCAAGCATTAGGGGTGTTGATGGAAATACTGCATCTATGTTTTAATCATCGTATTGAATCTGATCCAAAAAACGCAATTTTCGCAGGTTTTTGCTCAAAAAGTTGCTTTTTTTATGAAACTTACCCACATTCAAGTGTTAATTAAAAAAATGCATGAAGCTAGAATACATTCTTTTTTTGTTTAAAATAATTAAATAATAATGTATCTGAAACTTCACTATATTGAGGTAAAACCAGTGAAATTACAAACTTTAAATGAACTCAGACCACTTGTAGTTAACCGCAGATCGGTATCGGCCGATAATCACATTCTATGACTCAAACGATAGTCACTAAATTTGGTAAATCTTACGAACTGATCCAATTTGATGACATCAAACTTAGTAGTTAGACATGCATGTGTCATGTTCTAAAGAAAATATGGGTGGAGGAACATTCGGAATGGATTTAATACAACAAACCTGATTCACTGCCTCTGTCATCTGTTCTCAGTGTCTGAGGTGGGGGCTCAGGCAGCTCCTACACACACACCCACACACACACACACACACACACACACACACACTCCCACACAGAGCAGATAGCGACAGGGGAAATCTGAGCGTGTGTGATTACCTGCGTCTGTCCTTCTTCTGGTCAAGCAATATATTTGTGCAAAAAAAATCAGTTTGCCATCAGTTGTCAGAAGATGAAAGCGATATCTTTGTCATAGTATCCGTTCATCATTTAAAGGTGATTCCCCATGGCTGGCTTCAGCACTGGTCAATGCATTGAATCAATGCCATTGGTCTCTATGAAGTAAATCATCAGCTTCAGCCTCACCCGAGATGCTCTTCGGTTGAGCCTTGTAAAGTGGCACTCAGAGTTCAGTTAATTTCAACACCTGTTTCATTCATGAATGAATCTGCGTTCTTGAGCGCATTAGTTGAATGAACGGCTTGATGACTCGCTCATAGAAACAGTCCATTGCCGCCACCTGCTGGCATGACAATGTAATTGCACTGACTGACAGCATGCCAAAATGCCATTATGTTCAGTCTTGTATGCTCTTTAATAAGCCAATACATCCTATTATGGGGAGTGTTAAGCTCCAGGTTGCCATCTCGTAATTAAGATTGTGACATGGCGTGAATGCAGCATAAGCTCATTGATTTGGAAATGCAATGATTGGACGGACATTTTTTTTTGTCCTAAAACTTCCACAGAAGATTTACATGTTTTGATATTTAGACCACTTATATTATTGATTGCTATCAGGATGTGAAGAGAGTTTCAACCAGTATAAAAAAAGTGTTATGTGGCCACATAAGGAAAAGCTGATCTATATTTATTGACTGAGACTAAATATGTCGTTGTCAATTATTTTAAAGGGCACCTATTATGACATTTAAAATGTTCCTAATGTTGTTTAGGGAGTCCCCAACAACAGTTTTACGTGCATGCAATGTCAAAAAACACTTTTGTTTTCGTATAATATGCATTTATTTTTTACCTGATTTGCTCACCGACTCCCAAATGATTCGTTCAACGACTCGTTTTTCCAAACCCCTCCTTTGCGCGACGCTAATCTGCGATTGGTCAGACCCAGCAGTGTTTACAGAGATAATATTTATTGTTTAACACGGAGTACAATGATGCTTTTATCAATTAAATCGTGTTATAATAATGATTATAGTCCACTGCTTTAGTTTGTAGTAAAAAAATAAAAATAAGATAAAGAATTTAATGTTATGTTAGCGAGCATAGCCCAGAGTTCATATTGTAAAAGCACAATCAGTCTTTGTTGGCGTTAGCCCGATGCATAAACATAACGTTTTTACAAAAAAAAAAATGCAGTTACGTTACTACGAGGTATTATTCTATTCTTTAAGACAACTCCGAAAACAACGACAAACACTTCACATATCTCAATTGCCATTGAAGACCTAGAAGCTAAACGGTGCTTACACAACAAACTAAATAATAATTAAGCATACATAAAACATAAAAGCAACAATTATTAATAACACTTACAGGTTGTGATACGGAGGAGGAAGCTGATGCAAATACACTTAGAAATGAACCTTCCTTCAATATCAGTCGGCTCGCGAATCCAAGTTTGATTGCATTTAAAAAGCAATCGTCTTCAAAATGGCGCGAACAAAGCACAAGGCTCGGACTATACTTCTGTGGTTACAGTTATATGAATTGTAGCCACTTAGTCTTCAAATGCTCCTCCTTGGGCAGATGAAAAAAGTTGGCTTTTGAGTCGCACTTCAGAACACAGCGTCTCGTCGCCATGATATTTTCCCTGGGCTTGGAGCGCAATAAGTGGGCGTATCGTATTCAAATAACTTGACAAGTTGACGTCATCTAGTCAGAGAAAAAGCTTCGGTCTTCTAACATTCATAAAAATGACTCCGAGTCGACTCTTACTTTTGAAAGACAATAACTTTATATACGGTGCACTTTCATATTTCAAACTTTGCAGGATGTTTTTGTTCACTTAGATCTATGTTACACACTACATGAAAGGTAAATTTCAAAATTCCATAATAGGTGCCCTTTAATTGCTTTTCCCTGTAGCCTGTATTTGCCGTGACTAATGTGTCTTTGACCTCGATCATTGTTATCGCGAGAATGGCTTGTATCTTTGCGTCACGTGAGGCCCTGTAACCCTAACAGGAAAGACTACGTGGTTTTCCCATATAAGGAACCGGCATTCTGGTCTTCGAGAGAACGTACTCTCATTCAAAAACTTTCACGATTCAACACATATAAAGTATACCATCGCTGAGTTGTAAAGTTTGTAACATTGTATTTTTGTACTTTGTCATTTTTTTTTTTATAATACTCTTTGGTTGGCTGCTGAGTTATCCGTTTTGGGTAGTATTTTTTTTTCTCCTCTTTAGTTAAATAGAAACAGGACTTTGTTCCTATTAATTTGTTTAGAATCTGCATTATATTGTGGAGTGTTACAACATATTGCCTACCCTATCTTTAATATATGTTGCAGTTAAGTAATTAAGTGATTAATTAAGTGATGATTGAGCATTAATGATGATTCCTGCTGTTAACAAGCAGAATGACTGAATAAAAGAGAGACAACAAGAACAGAAATATAAATAAAAGATAAATCTCAGCAGAGAAGGATTAAACAACTCCGCAAACAGCATTACCAGCTTCACTTATTACTAACCAGACTGACTTTATTTCTGGCATACGTCTACAGAAGCTCTTATTGAGAATTAACAGCGGTTTAGATGTTGATGTTTTATTGAAAATAATTGTTTAGTTTGAAATCACCATAATAGTCAGTGCTTGCTATAGTTGACCTTAAAAATTTTTTAATACTAGTGACAAAATCATCATAAAGTGACCTGGTTTACTGAATATAAATCAAATTTATAAGATGACTGATTATAAGTTTGTTGTGTCGTTCTATACCAGAATTGTGATGCTACAGCAGTGTACGTCTAGCCATGCCATTTGGTGTGATATTTTAAAGGTTTTGGGCTGCTCTATTATTTAGACACAGAAACTTCAACAATCAGCATTATGAATCTCAACAGTGGTGACATGCTTCATGCTGCAGTGCAATGCTGCATGGCAACATATGGTAAAAACCTCATCCATGTCTCCCAGCATGCATTGCAGCATGAATAAGTCATGCTGCTTTGTCATTTGTTAGAATGCTGTCACCATTGTTGAAGTTTGTATAAGTGCTAAAATGACCAGTTAAACAATTTAACAACAAAAGTCTTTGAGAAATCTTCACTGTTTATGATGTCACAATGCCAATGCATTAATTATCTTTTTCACAACAGCTGTATTTAACATAATTCTATTTAGTACCACATCTTGTTCTCTGATAACCCTATTGCACTTGCTGAAAGAGAATATATTTACCGGTACTTATTATTACATGGCTTGGTTGAATTCTAATGTAGAATGCGGTCTGTTATTTTTTGATAACACACCGCTGCTAAGGATAACAGACCGCTACCATGAAAAACAGAGCGTTGCCATGGACACGGTGTTCTTTAGCAATACAATCGGTTTTAAATCAATAAACTCCTTTTTAAATCAATATTTTGTGTCAAATTATTGATTTATTTGGTAGGTAGCCATGTAAAAAGCGGGATAATGTAGAGCGAGGCGGTTGTTACAGCGAAAACAACCCCTTCAGGCTGATTCAAGACCCCGATCGGCCTGTCGGGGGTTGTATTCGCTATAACAACCGCCTCGCTCTACATTATCCCTTCCTTAAAGGGCCCCTATTATGGATTTTTGAAAATCACCTTTCATGTAGTGTGTAACATACAGTAGCTCTAAGTGAATGAAGACATCCTGCAAAGTGTTAAATCTGAAAGTGCACCGTATGTAAAGTTATTGTCTTTCAAAAGTAAAAGTCGACGAAGAGTCAATGAAATGAACTGTTTTTCATGAGTTATAAGCCGTTTCGCTGTGATGTCAAGACGAAACATTAGCATATTGGCCGCCCACTTATTGCGTGCGCAGACACCAGGGAACTTGAACCTCAAACACTGCAGCTGATTCCTGTGGACACTGGACAGCATCATGTCAAGAAGACTCTGTGCTCTACAATGTCAAGGTAAAGCCATTTTTTTTTCCACTGCCCAAGGACGAGCATGTGAAGAATCAGTGGTTAAAAATAATCTTTACCACAATACCACAGCAGTATAATCCTAAACTTTTGCTGTGTTCCCTTCATTTTATTGACGTCTTCTTCTCAAATCTCGGAGTTCAATGCAGGATTCGCAAACCGCTTGCTCTTGAAAGACGGTGTTCAAAATAAAATGTCTTACTGAAATACTTCTGCTAATCAGTTGTGGCCCACTATTGCATAAAACTGTGTTTATTAATGCAGATTGTCTGTTGTTCTCACTACTTTGAGGAAAGATTAAGCATGGAGCAAGATTTGTTTTACCAACGTTTATGTTACATCAATCATTGACACTAGAGCTTGGCTAATGCATGCACTGTTATTGATACAGTTTCCACATGTTCACCGCAATAAATTAGAAAAATACTCAGTAAATAAACAAGTACAAGTAAAATAATCGGTTTGTTGATGGACATGCACTTTTTAATGCTGATGGTGAGGAATTACAGTTGCAACATCTCATAATGTACCTCAAACTGAGTAACGTTAGTGTATCATTGAGAAACGCCCTGCTCGAGTCGTCCTTGCGATGGAGGTTCGGGTTGAATAACTAGTTCTTCCAGTGTTTCATTATCAGACTCGCGCTCGGATTGATATAGTAAAATCGATGTCATTGTTCGTTTCTGTGTTTAGTTTACGGTGTAGGAAGCCTCAGGACAAGCAGAGCTGACGTTATGGCAATGGGCATTTTTGTTTTCGACACGCGCACTGTAGGGTCACTCAAGGGTAGAACTATAGCAAACACTAATCTCCATAATGGTCATAATTCAATAAATTATTTAATTCCATAATTCCATTAAATTACATAATTCAATAAAACATTCAATAAAACATAATCCTCTTAATTCTCAATAGGAACTTCTGTAGACATATGACAGAAATAAAGTCAAATCCTCCTCTGCTGAGATCTTGAGAGATTGAATGTGTTATTTTATCTTAAATTGATTTAATCTAAAGCTGTGGTGAGAAGACTGTTGTAGTTCTTGTGTTTCTGCTCGTCTCTTTTTCGGTTCATCTTGTTCCTCTTTCCTTCAGTGATTCTGCTGGTTAACAGCAGGTGTCTTCAATGGTTAAATGATCACTTATTTATCAGTTAATTATACAATTATTATCCATTTACCTTGCAAAAATTGTCAAATCTCCCTCAGCAGAAGTTTTATCATCAGTTTTCATTGCTTATTTAAAAAAATCCACAACATCTGATGAGATACAGGCAGGATTATGCACTGCACAGATGCTCTGTATTTGATAAAGTCTGACAAAATGATGAAAACATCTACATAATCTACATACTATATATCTACATTTATTGAAGGTGTTTTGGCTTATTTAAAACATTGCCCATTTTCCAACCATCTATGCAAATTGTTTTACATAAGAAAATATTTTACAATCAAAGTAAGAAGAAAGTAAAGTTGTATTTTCACTGTATTAGGCTCTTTTTTTCTGGTGATAGACTCTGAAACAGAGTTTGACTTACTCAGTCCATCCCTGGATCCTCCAATCTGAACTAAACTAAAACATGTGTGTAATGTTCAGCTACTGTTAATGGTGACTGATATGGATTGAATCCAATGGAAAGTTGTCGCTGTCTGATTGTCTCTCCGCTGTTGTGTAATCCCATCAATCCCTGGTGTGTGTGGATCAATAGCATACGCTGTGTCATTAACCCAGTTGTATATAAGAGAAATAGACTTTGTTAGACTGCTCAACAACTGACTTAGAGTCAACATGAATTATAAATGTGATCTTTCAGCAGGATATTCAATGCTTTTGTATTCGGAAGCATATGTTTCTTTTTATTGTCCTCAGACACAATTTGTGCAGTTTATAGTGTTAACTAGTGTTAAAGAAATAGTTCACCCAAAAAAAGGAAAATTATTTCATTATTTACTTTCATTCTAAACCCATATGCTTTTTCATACAACAATATTGCATATAAACTATATATGTCAAGCTCAACAGCATATGGATTACATGAAGGTTAGTAAATAATGACAGAATATTTATTTTTGGGTAAACTATTCTTTTAATGGAGGCAGCTAACTATTTGTGAAATTAGTGGAAACTTCAAACTTGCAAAAGGATAATTATATACGTATTACGTACCACTTCATATTAGACTTCTTTAACTAAAAAAAAAAAATAATAGTTTGGTACCATTTAGTTGTGTTACTGTTGTATTGTAAAACACTTGTGCTGCTATTGAGGTGGATACAGATAAGGTTAGGACAGGTTTGGTGGTATGGGTTGGTTTAAGGTTTGGTTAAGGTGTAAGGGATGGCTTAACGGTGTAATTATAGATGAAATTACAGAAAATAATTACATGCCATTGTTTTTCAGATGAGAATACAATAATTGTATCAAATTATTAATTTAAATGTTAATAAATAGTAGTTTAATCACTTAATAGAAAGTCCTATAAGTTTCAAGCCCCAAAAATGTCATAAAGGTATAGTAAAAATATTGTGTGCGTGCATGTGTGTGTGTGTGTGTGGGTGCTCTTGTTTGTGATTTATGAGGACACAAATTTGTATAATGACGTGTATTACAACTTAAACGTGGTTTGTGATGACATCAGTAAGTGAGTCCTCATAATTCAAATAGCTTTAAAAAAACATTAAAAAAAACAATGTTTTATTAAAAATTTAAAAATGCAGAATGTTTCCTGTGATGGGTAGGTTTAGGGGCAGTGTAAGGGGATAGGATATACAGTTTGTACAGTATAAAAACCATTACGCCTAGAGAGTCCTCACAAGTATAGCAAAACAAATGTGTGTGTGTGTGTACATGTGTGTATTGTATCTGACCTCGGTGTGTTACATACTGTTACGGTCTACTGTGACCCTCAGAGAGAGAGAGAGAGAGTGTGTGTGTGTGTGTGTGTGTGTGTGTGTGTGTGTGTGTGTGTGTGTGTGTGTGTGTGTGTGTGTGTGTGTGTGTGTGTGTTGTTTTTGTGTGACTCCCTAAATGTTTGTCTATGCTGTTTCACACTAACTAGAATCATTCAATGATGTTTATTCATATAAAAGGAATAGTTCACCCCAAAATGTAATTTTTGTCATCACTTACTAACCCTTATGTTGTTCCAAACCTGTATGACTTTCTTTCTTCTGTTGAACATAAAATAATATATATTTTCAAGAATGATGGTAGTAATCAAAGAGTTGATGGTAGCCATTGACTTTCATAGTTGGGAAAACTAAAATAATTTTAAAGTGTCTTTGTTACACAGTAAATATACATTTAAGTATTAAGTAATATTAAGTAGCTACATGTACTCACTATCGGGTTAGGATTAGGGTATATCTAGAAATATCTTCTTTTGTGTTCAGCAGAAGAAAGAAACTCATATAGGTTTGGAACAACTTGAGGGAGAGTAAATGATGACAACATTTTCTTTAATATAAATGGTAAGGGAGTGACAACAGCAATTTTGAGAAGGCAGTGTTGTGTTGATTGAATTACATAAACCTTATGGTTGCTGTTCCCATAGCAACACACCCTCATTAAGGCTCATAGAAACTCAAGAGTCTTGGAATAATTAGAAGACACCATTACTGATGCAACAATCAGTCACCCACAACCACATGCAGTAGCATTGTCTCTGTCCGTACGTTTTATTTGATTATATTTAAAGGTAAAGTACATAATTTCTGTTTAGGTGGTACCAAACATACAGAAACCAGTGTCATGAAATAATTTGTGATCTCTTAAAAACATGACAGAAAAATAATGTTGTGCCGTTTGGAAATTTGATTATTTTTGCAGTTCTGTTTGGTGCTGCTAGTACTAATCCTACTAAATAATATATACATTTCAATCTATGAAATATAGTATGCTTTATTAGAATTGTATAGTCATTTTTAGGTTTCATGCAGTTAACATTTTTTTGACATAAATATTATAATAAAGAGGACTTCGCCCACAAGTGTGTCATTTAGAAGAGCAATAGCTAAGCACCTGTCTCTACAGGCTTGCAGCTTCCCTGTGAGACTGAACATTTCCATAAACAAAATAGATGTCATGGCTGTGTGGCTCACGCAGGTGTGAACAGATACACAGCCGCTAAGAGGTCATGACTTGATCAAAGCAAAAATATGAATTACCCCAAAGTTGAATGAATAATTAGCTCATCCATTTGTTGAGGATGTTTTGCCGTAGCACCACAAGTTTACATGACATTCTCAGAGAAACAGATGTATAATTTGTGGTCATTTGTGACCTTTCTTTTTCAGAAACCTGCCAATATCCTGGTAATGGGGGAGGGCCCAGAGCGAGGAAGAGTCAAAATTGGTAAAAAGCTGTACTGGCTACATATAATTGCAATATAATTATCAGGACTTTATTAGTGAAAAATGCCTTCAATTAGAGTTTGGTAGCAAATTATGTGGGGAAAAGGGGATATAGTATATAATTCTGCTGAACCTTTTCTTTTTTGGCCAATTTTCTTTTTATTTTAGGTGATGTCGTCAAGCTTTAGAGAGCTTAGGCGGGCTATACTGTAGGTTCAGTCTGGGTAAATGTGAAGCCATTGTCTTACACAAGGCACTATTCTGGGTGATGACTGTTGAAGGCTGTGGCCGCTATTTTTATCACTTGTGGAATTTGTTTTTGTGTTTGGTTACTCTGTGGCTTTCAATGTTTGCTGGAGCATTGGAGACACTTCACTTAAGCAGCACAACTTATACTTTAATCTCTCACACAATTGTATATCCTATTCAATTTAGAAAATTTTCAACTTTTTATATTAATCAAAGTATCCCTAGAATGTTTTCAATGTAAATGTACTATTTTAATAATTCAGATATGACACCACATTATCACTACCCCTGAAACCACCTGTCAAGAGACCATAACGCAGTCCTTTACCTGTATTAAAATGCATACAACAACTGGTCATTATTAGCAGATAATCTTCCTCTGTAAATGAAAAACTAAATGCAAAGCTGAGTACCTGTGATCAGAGTGGGGATATTTATTATGTTAATGTATTTGTGTGTCATAGCTGATATGGGTTTTGCTCGACTATTTAACTCTCCACTGAAGCCTTTGGCTGATCTGGACCCAGTGGTCGTCACATTCTGGTACCGAGCACCCGAACTACTGCTCGGGGCAAGACACTACACCAAAGCAATTGGTAAGTTGTGCACTGTGTATTTCAGGCTGCGCTATTCGTATCTAATCCGAATTTAATATTCTGTTTCATTTTAGATATTTGGGCAATAGGCTGTATCTTTGCAGAGCTGTTGACGTCAGAACCAATCTTCCATTGTCGACAAGAGGACATAAAAACCAGCAATCCTTTCCATCATGACCAGTTAGATCGCATATTCAGCGTCATGGGCTTCCCAGCAGGTGACTGACCCTTAACTTATCGCACACCCACCTTTTCTCACTACATTATTATAGTCTGTGAATTCACTGGATTTCATTCTAATTAAATCAAAACAATTTTACATCACCACTTTAATCTAAACTGATCAGATTAATATATCTAAATTGGAATAATTAGGCCATGGCAGTTTCTGGCCAATAAGCAGACAGTGAGTTTGAGAGCTGCAATACCCACAGAAAAGTGTTAAAATAGACAATGCATGATAGTCAAATTACAACCTGTTGGTGTCTGAGCAGATATTTATATTTCTTTAGGTTAGGAACAAACAACTTTATAGATTTCTAGATTATATATATATTTTTTTTAATCTTAGTAGTGTTCTTGACTTGCCACTTGTATTTCCATTAAGTTTAAATATTCCATGTGTTTGTTTCTGCTTTTCTTTCCTCGAAGCCTAAATTAGTTTGTTTGTTTGTTTGAGGGCTTGCGTGGACCCTCTATTTGAGTTTCAAGTTTTATATATAACTTGCATATATGAATAGGTCTCCGTTTCTAGCAGAAGCCAGATTTTATGGTCTGAGCAGAAAGTCGTACTTGCTCAGCAGCAGCGTAGCAGATCTAGTCTTTTATTGTTGATTTATAAGAAAAATCCGTGATTATTAAATTACTCATACCATGAGTTTTTATACCCCCCCCCCCCCCCCACCCCCCTAAGTGCACTCCTAGTTTTGGGGACTGTGCAGGGATATTTAAACATTTTGATTTAGACAATTATAGGCTGTTATAGGCACAAGAACAACATAAACACATTTCTGTTTCTCTGTTGATTTGTTCTGAAGGATTCATGACTCATAAACAATGTTCTTTGTATATTATCCTATTACATTTTAGCATGTAATTGATTTTTAGTGCTTAGAAATATGTTAGGTCTAGCTTTTGGAATACAGTTAGGGTTATGGGTTAAAAGTGTAATTACAGTTAACCAATGCAGGTACTTTAAACGTACGTACAATGTAACAAATGCTTATTTTGACTCTTAGCCTTGTTAATTGTCACTGCGTGGTGCGTGCTATTATATAATGTAATTATATAATGTAATATATTTGTAATTCCTAGATAAAGATTGGGAGGATATCCGGAAAATGCCAGAATATCCTACTTTACAGAAAGATTTCAGAAGAACCACGTGAGTACTGTGCTTTGTCCCAGAGTAACACCAAATGTATTTTCAACAGCAAAAACAACATGAATGTTGATTATCACGATTTATATTAATTTATATGAGTGTTTAACTTGAAAGTTAGTCTATCAATTAAATGCTGTACTGTTTGAACACAGCTAACTTAGTTTATATATATATATTTAACATAATGATGTAAAAGGCTATACTAAGGATTTTCAAACAAAATTAAATGGCCTTCAAATAAGAACTAAATGACAGCACAATCCTCTTTTTATTACTAAAACATTTTATACTAGACAAAACATCGTTTTGACGGGTAGTCAAAAAGATTACAACTTAAAATTCTTACAATACTTTGTCTCTTTGTAAAACTAAATTGTTGATATTACCCACTTTTCTTCGTATATTAACTTGTTCAATACCAAAATACTGTAAAGAGGGCAAATTATGTTTCACAAGATTAAAATGGATGGTAATGTGATTCTTTTTAGCATTCAAAGGGTTGAAATGTTAGTTCTCTACCATTATAATATTCTCTGCCCTTTTGTGTATACCTAGTGTTTTTACCACTGAGTGTGCATGAGCATTATATAGTGATTCTTCAGATGTATTTTACAGATATGCCAACAGCAGTCTCATCAAATACATGGAGAAACATAAAGTCAAACCAGACAGCAAAGTGTTTCTATTGGTGAGTCTGTTGTACACTTACCCTTGTCTCAACTTTTACTTTTATGTACAACATTATATGCTTCATAAAATCATGGTTACTTCTATATAGTTCCAGAAGTAAATTTCAATACTTTTGAAAATATTGCAATAATCCAGTAAGATTTTTGTGAAGGACTCCTACAACAGATACTGGTATTGTCCACAGAGATCTGGCTTACAGGGCTTTCTGAACACCAAATCGTCGTCTAATCATTCAGAAAATCCCACCAAGTTGATTATCGGAATTTGGTTTTGCACATCCTTAGAAATTGTCACGGCTGGGCTGAGGATGAAGACGGGGCAGCGAAATAAAAGGAAGAGTAATTCATACAAATGAGAGAGCAACGTAACAAACAACACCAGACAGTGAACTAAAGAAACCGAGAACATTTTATACACAGAGAACTAATCATCAAATTAGGAATAGGTGTGAGTAAATCGATGAATAACAATGGCGACGGAAGAAAAAAAGACATAGGAAATGACAATAAACAAACTTAAAGTTCTTGAAAACGGAACAGAAAACACAGATTGTGACAGTAGTAGTAATGAATATTAATCTAATCTAGCTCCAGAAATTGCTGACGATGGACCCCACCAAAAGAATCACTTCTGAGCAGGCACTGCAGGACCCATATTTCCTGGAGGACCCCTTACCCACATCTGAGTAAGACTCATCCCACACGCACACACATTTAAATGCATGCCGAGTGATCTCAAAGGAAAATAAGATTTATGACCTAAAGTTCTGTACGTTGACAGTGGACACCCAAACTCCACACCCATATGTGTTTGTTCAGCACGCACTTCTCAAAACCATTAGCATTAATATGGAGTTGATCTTTCCTAAAGGCTTAAGCTAGTCTAGTTGTTTCACACCATACTCGCACATCAGATCATTTTTATGGATCTCACTCAGTTAGAAGAGAAAAGGACCAAATTCTCTAGAGTGTTATTCTGTGTTGTTGCGGTAAGATTTGCCTTTATGAACTTAGCCAAACTCTTTAATTAGGAGGGGGTGTCTGCTTGTTTTAGGCCATGCAGTGTAGCATACTACAAATATTCCTGTTATTCCTTTCAAACTGCTTTCTTAGCAGCTTAAACATGAACTCTAGTCGTTCACCTGTTATCAGTTGTCCATATTTATATGGGAAACAGTTGCAGCTCCTATAAAAATAGTTTTCATGTTTTTTTAGTGTATTTGCAGGATGTCAGATTCCTTACCCCAAACGAGAGTTCCTAAGCGAGGATGAACCCGAGGAGAAAACAGAGAAGGTAACAATGCCTGATTAAGAAACTTTAGTTTTTCTCACACTGCATCCAGTTCTGATTTGTTTTCTGGATGTGATCTATAGCACTGACTTTCCCCTCTGTAAATTTTGCAAGAAATGAAATCAGATCATTTTGTTTGCATAGTGTAGTCAGTATCCATCATATCTACATTGGTTGCTATAACTATGTTTTGAATGTTTGTAGTTAACGGTAGCCATTGACTTCCATAGTATTTTTTCCTACTGGCTTTTGTCAACTGTCTGGTTACCAACATTCTTCAAAATATCCTTTTTAGTTAAACAGAAGAAACACATACAGGTTTGGAACAACATGAGGGTGATCTATTTTTTGGTGAACTCTCCCTTTAAGTGTCAGAACAACGGCAAGAGACATATGAGTAGACTGGAAATTTTGCCCACGTTTTTAGTATCTCTCATATGATCAGTTTTATGACATCTCAATGTGATGCTGTGTATGACAACACGGTTGTCATGTGTATGCTGTACAAGAACCATTCTCATATACACAGTCAAATGATCGGACTTCGGACACAGCTTCATTAAAGCTGAATGATGATAAAGCTACTTGAAATCAGAGCTTTGAGTCTTAATTAATCGTTTTTGTGTGTGGTCTTATATATGCTGCCTACATACAATTAAGATTTTATCAGGAGTTTTCAGACTTTTGTCATATATTGTTCCTGTTATAATATTTGAATTCTTGGTGATTTTAACATACATTCACGAGTCCGACTAAGCCCTTGATTTTATTGCACCTAAAGTTCTGTTTTCAACCATAAACAGATTATTCATTCAGGTTGGAGGGTTGGGATCAAATCCCTCCTCAGATACATTCAAAATGTTCATAAAATATTTTTGGGAAAGTTTAAAATGGGATTAAGATAAGCAAAAAAATGACTTCTTAATATTCCGATTACTTTTTTAATATTTAAATATTAAGATTAATATAGTGTAGATAGATAAGATATGGTGGAATCCGGCTTGTCCCGTAGATGGTCTGCTTGCATGCTTTAACCTTGCGCACGACCATATCCGTTTGCGCTCTGGAGAAGCATTCAGTTTTTCCGCTTGCAAATTCAGTCATGTAAATAGCAAATCCGCCATGGCGCTTTTAAAGGGAATGGGAGATGAGACTCTGATTGATTTATTGCTAAATAGTTTATTACCTATTCCTGTTACGCCCAAAACACACCCAATACTCATTAAGAGAATAGGGACAACCCTTTTAGACCATGCGCCGGGAGCGCCGACCATTTTCCCTTCATTAAACTAGCAAAAGTGGATTTGGACGCACACTAAGTGCACTTGCACCCTGCACTTTAGATCATGCGCTTAGGTCGCTAAAATAGGGCCCTAAAGCCTCCAGTACTGTTACTTCTTAACATATATTTAAGTTCAATTAAATATGTTTGTGCAACAACAACAACAGCAAAAAATCACAATTTTCCTGCCAGCCTAAACAGCCTAACCCACTAAACAGTGTAGGTATAAGCAGTTTTGACGCTTTCTTTAGAAAATGTGTTGATGTCAACCCTGCACAGGACATTGTGACCATGAGCAGGGCACTTTGGTCCTTCAGGGAGATTGTCCCTGTAAAAAGTGTACCGTAAACTACTTTAGATAAAAGCTTCTGCTAACATGACTGCTTTCTTACCGTTTCTACAGCTAATTTCTAATGTTACTCATTCCAGTGGAACCAAGAGGGAAGCTGAGTGTAAGAAATGAGGGAGCAGCAGAGCGAGCTGCTCAGATAGCAGTGTTGTTAAGCTGTGCACTCAGGCAATGAAGGATGAAGGGTATCCAGGCAAAAGGCAAACAAATGCAAACAAACAAACACACGCAGCATAAAGCAACCATCTCACTTCTTCAATGCTTGATTGAGCCAATATTTACTCTTACACTTAGTGACTTTAGCCAACTCATATAATGTTCAGGTTTTTTATGTGTAGTACAATATCTGGATGGCTGTGGGTGTGTTTGACTAAATTAACCTTGCAAACACACATCCATCATTACACTCAAAGACCTACAGAACTGGATTGGGTTCCTACCACACAAAGACCCTTATTTACCAAAGGTTTGCATGTACAAAAAACATGCACTCATGACAGCACACGCAAAAAAGCTGATCTACTAATAGTAGGCTACTTAAGGCGGCGTCTTTCATTCTATTAACTGTGTCTTTTCCCCACAAAACACAAGGCATTGTCATCGCATACCCAGTGCATTCCTGTCGGTATTCAATCATTTCCTGTGTTTTGTTCAGAAGTATATTTATATTGAAGATAAAATCATAACTACGCTTTGACAGCCTCAAACCACGGCAATAAATTAAATGTTATGATATTTTCTATATATAATCCTACATGTGACTTAGCAAATAGTAATTAAACTGACACTTCTATGATCTTACAGATTCAGTTGATTGATCACAGATCTGTATATCTTAGCTATTTTACAGCAACTCAACCAATTAGATTTTAGAGCCAGACATGAACGATTTTTTACCTGTATCTTCTGGGTTTGGCTTTTTTTAAATGTACTATTTTTGAAAACACCCTTATAGAGTGGGATGGTGGATAGACGATATAAATAATATCACACTATTTAATTTAAAGATTGTAAATATAACATAAATAACA
Source organism: Phoxinus dragarum (assembly GCA_033366665.1). Taxonomy (NCBI): domain Eukaryota; kingdom Metazoa; phylum Chordata; class Actinopteri; order Cypriniformes; family Leuciscidae; genus Phoxinus; species Phoxinus dragarum. Next base: position 14,645 of record JARPMJ010008615.1, on the reverse strand, counting down.
ACTTTATGGACTTTACATCAATGAAATGTATATTTATTATACATAATATTTAATCAATTAAATGAAAAAATAAATCCATTTGAAAAAAAAACTTGATTAAAAATAAATCTGTACAACAAACACACTTTATACTTTATATTTATACTTTATAGCAACTTCTTGATTATGTAATCTTAGTATAGTGATTTCCACAAATAAAGAAATTGTTAAAAACATATAGGCTATATATAATGGCTATATATACACAGTATATATGTAAAAAAAATAATAATTGGTGACTTGAAAACAATGTCCACAGCAAATATGAAAAATGTTATGATTTGCACAGTTGTATATGTTGCAATTACATAGATTTATAAAAAAAATATTTATTCTATTTCTATTGTTACTAATAATATTTAATAATATCTGCATGTTTCAATCTAAATAAAATGTGAGGATTCTCTTTTTAGTTTTTGCAAGTTTTTGCCTTCCCTGGCCTTCCCTGGCACAAGACTTTTTTTAATTTTTTTAGTTTATTGTCCACCCTGAAATAAAACTATGAATACTGAACTGTGATCTTCTTGTTTAATGTGGTCATAGAAAAGTTTTGGTGTTTGTTATTATGAAAAAATAAAATCCTGAAAAGAATAATTCCAGCTTTCAAAGAAAAATCAAAGATATCCTTCAAACCACAGTGATATTGTGTGTGTCCTCTAGAACCAGACGCAGCAGCACCAGCAGACGGCAGCGCAGACGCAGACACAGACACAGCAGGCTCCAACCCAGCAGAGCTCAGCGCAGACCAACGGCACTGCAGGGGCCAACACGGGCCCCTCCTTACAGCACGGCCAGGACCAGGGGCCACCAAACAAAAAACCTCGCACCTCAGGAACCGGTGTTCTTCAAACAGACTACCAGGTAAGAGAAAGAAGCATCAGAGGTAGCAGTGGTTATCATTTTCACGTCCTGCTGTTTAAATAGCAAATGCATTTGCGCCCATGGGCTGCTGGTCTGAAAATGAGGTGTGTTCAGGCGCATTGTTTTCGTGTTGCTATTTTGAGGCAACTGAAATAGACTGAGCCATTGACCAACTGAAACCTGGTCTAAAGTCAATGGCGCAATATTTTTTTTGTTATTTAAAGTCGGCATGAAATCAAAATTGACCCTATTTACTTTGTTAGCAGATATTACTAGTCTTGTGGTGAACAATTAATCCGTGCAAGTTAATACACGGGAAAAAATTGTTTGCCGAAGTTATCTTTAATCAAAGTATGAAAAGTTACTTCCGGGTCTGGAATGGGTCTTTTTCTGATGACATAGGCTTGACAACTTAGGTTGGTTAAACGCTTAACCACTCCCCTCAAACCGTTACTCTGCTATGGGCGAGAGATGGAGAGGAGGAGCGCTGAAGTAAAACCCTGCCCTCTGTTCAATATTCCGTTTCACTCGGAAATGCGTCACAACACTTGAGAAAAGTCGTTTGCAACTTCCGGTTCACGCGGACTTTAAAGAGCGCGTTAGTAATGTGTGCCTAAAGGCGGGTCCACAACACGCGTCCACTCAGCTTATTACACACACAGGGCACCACACAAACATTCAAAATATTTAAAATAAAAAGGATTACAATGTAAAAGATTATTATTGTGTACATAAAGATATGGTGGAATCCGGCTTGTCCCGTAGATGGTCTGCTTGAGCTTTAACCTCGCGCACGAGAAGATCCGTTTGCGCTCTGAAGAAGCATTCAGTTATTCCGCTATCAAATTCCGTCATGTAGCCTAAATAGCGAATCCGCCATGGCGCGAGCGCAACTGACATTTAAAGGGAATGGGAGATGAGATTCTGATTGGTTTATTGCATGTTACACCCAAAACACACCCATTACTCATTAAGAGAATAGGGACAACCCTTTTAGACCATGCGCCCGGCGTGCAGACCATTTTTCCCGTCGTTAAACTAGCAAAAGTGGATTCGGAGAAGCTCTAAGTGCACTTGCACCCTGCGCTTTAGACCATGCGCTTATGCCTGGTTCAGATTACAAAATTTTTTTTGTCTGTTACGATAGTCACTGTGTCAGATTGCGCGATTTTGACTCCTAAATCTTGTTGTGTTGTGGACAAGAAACATGTCAGACTACACGTTGCTTTCTGACCAGTCATCGCGTGCCGTCTCACACGCACACATTCACACGCACACATATATATACACACTCACTCACACAAACACACGCGCACAGACACACGCACACACTCGCCCACTCACTCACAAACGCACTCACTCACAAACGCACTCACTCACTCACTCACACACACACACGCACACACACACACACACACACACGCACTCTCGCTCACTCACTCACTCACTCACTCGCGCACACACACACCCTCGCTCACTCACTCACACACACACGCACACACACACACGCACGCACTCTCGCTCTCTCACTCACTCACTCACACACACTCGCACACACACACACTCTTACTCACTCGCGCACACACACACACACACTCTCGCTCACTCACTCACTCACTCACTTGTGGGCACACACACACACACTCACTCTCGCTCACTCACTCACTCACTCACTCACTCACTCACTCACTCACTCACTCACTCACTCACTCGGACACACACACACACACACACACACACACACACACACACACACTCACTCACTCTTGACGGAACCTATCGTGGAGGACCAAAAAAAATTAAACATGCTAGTCTTTTTGTCGTGAAGCATCGCAGACACGATTACACGATTTTAGCCCAATTTTGGCACGGTCCGTTTGACGTAGGGTGTCGTGGGGATTCGTAAACGACGCAAGATTCGATCTTTTCATCTCGTATAGTGTGTCATAGTGGGCGACAACCTACGGCTATATATATATATATATATATGTTGCTGGCCCTTTTTACAAACCATCTCCACATTGAAATTAAAATAAACTTATTATCAATCACACAGCCCAAGTACTTTGCACAACCTCAACATCCTGCACTTTGATAGTTGTTCTCTTTAAAGTGAGTTGATTACGCCTGAAATCAATAAGCATGTCCTTCATTTTAAACACATTTATCTACAGGAATCCCACCACTGGACAAAATCATCTACAACATGGTCATTTTTGTCGGCACAGAGGAGGCTGACAATAGCTGAATCATGCTAATTTTTCTGCTAATTTTAAGATAAATCTTTTATCATGCCTGGCAATCATCAATACATAGTCAAGTCAAGTCAAGTCACCTTTATTTATATAGCGCTTTTTACAATACAGATAGTATCAAAGCAGCTTCAGAGTGATAACATGAAAATAGTACAAAAAATTTAGGAGTGGAGAAAGGACACATCCCTGAGGATAAGGACAATACCTCAGACAAACAACCATTCAACCTTACTCTCTGAATTTGATCAGTTGAAAAGTCAAGGATTCAACCAACAATGCTAAAATCAAGACCAAAGCTCAATATGAGGTCGTATCTTATTAAAAGCAGATGAGAAATCAACAAATAAAATCTAGCATGGGTCTTGGTTCCTTCCAAATGCTTAAGTACCGAATTAAACAAAGTGGCCGTAGCATCCTCCACAGTGTAAAAAAAAAAAAAAAATCCTGTGAAAGTTACGGTAAAAAACTAGCAGCTTGGTTGCCAGTATTTTACCATAAAAAAATATGGTAGCAACCTATTATGTTTTACTGTACTAAAACCCTTGCTTGGCCCTATATGCAAACTGAAGATGATCGAAGCGATCTTCTACCTTTATAAGAAGCTCTTTTTTCAACAATCTCTCAAAACTCTTCATTACTAAGGAAGTTAAGGCAACTGGCCTGAAATCATTTAGCACTACTGGGTGATTATTTGTATCCGCTGGAATAACTGTGGAGGTTTTCCATAATCTCTGCACCTTCTGTTTGAATGAGGAACAGTTGAAAGATATAATAAAAATAGATCCCAATTACTAGGCAGAGGAAATGAGCAGCCAATCCTCTATATTATCCGGGCCAGGGTTTTTCCTGGCTTTAGAATGTTTAAACGTATTAATTACATCCTGATAGACATCCTGATCGGTCTATTACCAGATAAACTCCTTTTCTGCTCACAAATAATATTCCTAAAATCATGTGTATCAAACCTCACAAAAAATTAATGAATCGTTTGCGCAAGCTAATAATCATCTCTGTACTCTTTCAATGACACCTTAGAATCTCTTTTAGGCTTTGTTCAAACAAGGTTAATCCTAGATTTACTGTTTTGTTTTTTTAAACTCCCATTCCATCTTTTCTTCGCATTGCCTTAGTTATTTCCAAATTCCCTTTCTTTTTCAATCAATTAATAAAAAAATAAAAAAAATGACCTTCCTGAAATACATGCTGTAATTTTGTTAACAGTACCTTGAGTGATTTAGTTATCCATGGGTTGATGTTTGGATATACCTTTACAGTCTTTTCAGGAACAATGTTATCAACACAGACAAGACACATAGTAGCTAACAACATCAGAGATCATCAATGTCAGCACAGGACTCTTTCAAAATTTCCCAATCTTTACATTCATAACACTCTTTCGGGATCAAGATAGAATCTTCAGTCCGGTTCTTAAACTGTCTGGTTAAAGTTTTCCCCTTCGTAGGGCTGTACGATGCAGTGGGATAAGCTGGACACAGTTCTGATCAGCCCCATCTAATGGGGGAAGAGGGAGAGTACATTTTGTCGGACTGATCAATGTAAAATCAAAAGTAATAAGCTTTTGATCAGAGATAGGAATAGCCAGACCACAGATGGAAATATTATTCAAACCAGATCAGTGCTTAATTTCAGCCGAATCCTACCAGATCCTGTTCCGGAAAATGTCATATTTGGGATTTTTGCACCGCGGTATTTGTTTTTAAACGATCCAGCATTAGCAAGTGGATTACATGGTGACCGTATGTGCACGCGTATGAGACAGAGCGAGCGCAAGTTTATGCAGATGTATTTGGTATTTTCTATTGGCCCATATACAATTTTGACCAATCAGCTTTCTTAAGCTGAAAATCACTCTCATTGGTTGGTGCTTACTGCGTATTGTCCTGACGAATACCCGACAAATTATTTTAGTAAAAATATGTTAATATCGGCAAAATGTTAAAAAGACAGTCAAGCATATTTTCATTATTCATATCCGTGAGTGAAGCTGATGGTGTTACTGATAAAAAGAGATCCCGAGAAAACTCCAATACTAGTCAGGATAGCAGGAGACACAAGCAACGGGAGTTAGATTAGAAATCAATGTAAAGAAAGAGGCAACAACGTCATCGGTGAGAGAATATCACTGATCAACTGAATGATATTTGGTCATTCACAAATATCATTACAAACAGAATAGCCTTAAATAATGCAGCTCCTCGATCTTTCCACACAGGCACTCTACTCTCCCAGACACACCGCTGAAAGCACTGCACGTGTGCCCTAGCACAACCTAGCGTCCAACCAGTGATAATAACTGTAGAATCATTTTAAACAGATACCCTTCTGGTGTGAACATTATACAATTGTGACTCTAAAAATAAACTAATAACACATAAATGCTGTACTTTTTACATTTTTATTAAAGACATCGAGTAATCATTCATAATGCAAGCTGGGAAAAGTTAGTGAATTTAGAAATGATGTTTGACAGGCATGTAGCCACGTGCACAATCGGACACACATTGTAGTTAACGCTGAACAACAGACAAACTCTTGCTCTCTTAAAGGGGTCATATGATGCTATTTTAAAAGTTCATTATTTTGATTATTGGGTGTAACAGAATAAGTTAACATGCTTTATTTAAAACACATTATTTTTAAAATACTGTACATTATTGGAGCTCCTCGATTCCCAGTCTGACAGAAAAACGTATGCCTTTGGGTAGGAATTATGCTAATATTTCACATTGTGATGTAGATGTTCGAGAAAGTAATATCTGGACATCGATCAAGGCATTTTAGGCAGGTCTGGATCAGTGTTCTCTGATAGATAGAATAAATCACTTTGTCACTATGAGCTTTGTAACTTTGCAGATCACAAATAGATACATTACACACTAAAGGAAATGAAATACATTAAAAAGCATCACATGACCCCTGTTGTAAAGTTTTTCTTCTTCTAAGCAAATACCAGGAGACGTTTGGATCACGTTCAAGTAGAAGTTCTTCTTTATTGCACGCGGCTGCGGGTTCCAAAATCAGTCTAACTCTAATATAGTATTGCATTGTAGTTATATACATTCCCAGGGGGAGGGATTCTGGTGGAGGTGGAGATTCTAAACAAAGCATGTAAATGTAGCCTACCTGAGTCACATCTCTTACAGAGATTTCCTGATCTCATCAGCATAACAGTGATTCAGAGCTAATGCTAATCCAATCAGCCGGACTAATCAACGACTGGGCCAGGGGCTCCAAGAGCCATTTGGGCTCCAAAGGCCATTAGGAAAACAAAAGGTGAGAGTCTCAGTGATTCTGTTCATTTAACTTACAATGGAGAAAACCGGTCTGGTAGGAATCTCTTGCTGGCATTGCAGGAATCATCTGAAATCAGTCTACTAAACTTTATCAGTTTACATGCTATTGCAGTGGAAAAACTAAATTAAACATTTAATAAATTTGTAATCCTTCACCCCTTTAAGAGAGTGAATCCAGCATCAAGAGAATGCATTAAAGGGTTAGTTCACCCAAAAATGTAAACTCTGTCAGTAATTACTCACCCTCATGTTGTTCCAGACTCTTAAGACTTTCGTTAATCTTCGGAACACAAATTAAGATGAATGAAATCTGAGAGCTGGCTCAATCCTTCATAGGCTACAATTTTATTCTGCGGTCCAGAAAAGTTAGTAAAAACAAAAATAATGACTTTATTCAACTATTCATTTTCTTCCGTGTGGGCCTGGTGATGACACAGATGGGTCTCGATGTAATGTTTAAAATGGTTCTAAAGTGTGCATTTCCTGGATGTCCGAATCTTGAAGAAACAACGAGAAAACTTAAAAGTGCCTTACCAATGCAGCAAAATGAATGGCTTACCTTTCACACTTTCCCATCAAATGATCGTGAGCGTCCTCTTCTCAGTTCTCGCGCATGCGTCGTGGCGCTCTCGTGAACTCACGTCAGAGGCCCATACAGAAGAAAATGAATAGTTGAATAAAGTTCAACTTTCATTTTTGTTTGTTTTTTGCGCACAAAAAGTATTCTCGTTGCTTGATAAACTTAAGGTTAAGCCACTGTAGTCACTTGGACTATTTTAACAATGTCTTTACTAACTTTTCTGGGCTGGCAGAATGAAATTACATAGCAGCCTATGAAGGAGTGAGACAGCTCTCAGATTTCATCAAAAATATCTTAATTTCTGTTTCGAAGATGAACAAAAGTCTTACGGGTCTGGAACAACATGAGGGTGAGTAATTACTGACATCATTTTCATTTTTGGGTGAATTAACCCTTTAAAGGTGTAAATAAAATAAAATAAACAAAATTTGATATTTAAAAAATAGCTTTGACTAATTCATTCTATTGATTCCTGACCCACTCCACAGATGATGATGTAAAAAAAATTTCACCCATCAAATATTACCATGTGCATTACACTATGCCATATGGTTCCTTTGTAATGACTGCTGATACAACAAACTTGAGCCAAGTTCAACTTTTGGCAAATGAGCAGTAGCGTTGTGCATCAACCACTAAAGAAAGCGTATATTTCAGCACAGCTCTGTATATTACACTGTAAATTGTAACAAGTTGAATTATTACAACAGGAAACCAACAGTAATGTTCTTCATCATTTTTGAGTTGCTAAAGCTTAATACAACTTTGTATAGATAACTTGTGTGTTTGTACAGGTAACCAGAAAATGTGAGTTATGGTAACTCAATTTGACAAGTTGAAATTAGCTCAGCCATCTTAGAGATGTAAGTGTGATTCACTAAATCAAGTTAAAAAGAAGACTCAGTTACCAAAAACATTTGAGTGATCGGTTACACTTTATTTAGATAGTCCACTTTAGATATTCTACTAACTATAAGTTACTTTTCAACTACATGTCAACTAACTCTCATTAGTAGACTGTCAGTAGACTGTTTGGTTAGGGTTAGGTGTTCGGGTTATGAGAGAACAAGTTGACTTGTGGTTGCCAAGTTACTTGCATGTCTGTTGGGGAACCATCAAGATAAGATTTTTAGCAGATATTATTAAGCAGACAGTCCACTAATCCTCTAATTACAGTAAGTTGACATGTAGCTGCAAAGTTACTTATAGTTAGTAGAATGTCTAAAGTGGACCATCGAAATAAAGTGTTACCGAGTGATATTTTCTAACTATTCTGAGCCACATGTACTATGCTGTCTTCCAGAGTGCATTGTGGCATTAATCAATTATGAATTCTCTTTGTTTTACTTTTTTCTGGCTTTTATTTGCCACTTTATGATCTTGGGCTTTCTGAGTATAGTAACCAAATAATACTATTTTTTATTTATTTATATAGCTTATTTTCAACACCCAAGGTTGCTTTACGAAGATAGGTTAAGGAACAGAACCAAATAAACATCAACATCAAACCACAATACACATACCAAGGGCAGAAAGTAATCTACAGAGGTCGCATACAAAGTTAGGTTAAAGATACCAACAAATAACATATCCATAACAAGGTGCAATTTACAGACTGAGAGCTGAAGTGTAATATTCAGAGAAAAAAAGAGTTTTAAATAAGTTTTTGAAGGAGAGAAGGGTGGATGCTTGACGAATGTCTTGAGGAAGAGCATTCTAGAAATAGTACAGATTGTTAGTTGTTGTTTTTTTTACGATCAAGGTCTACAAATTGTTGTACATGTAGTCAATTAAAATGGTTTAATTAGGACATTTTATTAGGTTTTACAGTGTATATAACAGTATGCAATGGGGTGTAACAATATATTGTGTCACAATATATTATTTACCTTTATTTTACCAGGAAATAATCCAATTAAGATTCAGAATCTCTTTTTCCAGAGAAGTCCTGGTCAAGACAGCAGAATAATAGTTCCATATTAAAAATACATATACAAACATTTAACAGAAAAGACATTTTGGCAATTTAACCTCATCTCAACATAATCACCAGCAGCACTCAGTAATAGCACATGTGCAATTAGTACTCAAATAGTCCTTTATTCTAATTTTAAATTGTGTCATTGTAGGTAAATAGTAAAATTTTAGCTGATTCTGCAGTTTATACCAGGAAAAAGGGGCAAAAACTTTAAAGGTACTTTCACCGAAGACAGTTCACGTTCGTGGGATATCATACATGATTTGCCCATATGATCTAAGATTACATTACCTGGTAGTGACTTTAAGAGTCAGAAGAGAACTTAAGTAAGGAGTCAGTTTACAAAGTATGGCCTCAAAGAAAAATATAGCAGTGCTCCAGCCTGCGATTGTGCTGAGATGGCCAACCAACACTCTCATACAAGCTACAATGATGATCAGTACGAAAATTGGAATTAGTTACAAATCTTAGTGCTGCATGATATACTGAATCCAGCATTTTCAAAGAAGATTTATTTGCATGCATGTATAAAATATCACCATAATCCATCATTGACATAAATGTTGTTTGTATAAGTGTTTGTAAAAGAGAAACAGCCTATGTTTCTATAAGAGAAACCCAACTTTACTCTTAGTTTTTTTGTTAGACCTATATGCTGTTTGAAGGACAAATTTTCTTCTGAAAGGAAATCAAGATATTTATAGACTGATACTCATTCAATTACTTTCGCAATGCAATACTTTTGCATAATATATCGCAATTCAAAAATGCATCAATATGTATCGTGGAAAGTGACAGTATGTATTGTGTATAATTTATAAACTGTATAACTGTAAAGCGTCTTTGAGTGTCTAGAAAAGCGCTATAAAAATTAAATGTATTATTATTATTTATCCAAAATGAAAATTACTGGGAAAAAAAGTTTACAGAGTTTTAGTGTCAGTACTACATTAAACTGCTATATATAATGTTGAATATAATGTATAATAAGGCAATGGAGGAATATTTGTGGGTCCTGATAATGCCAAATGTCTTGTTTTCAGTAAAAAGTGGCCTACATTATTTTCAATATATCTAGTCACTGACAGAGTGCAAGCATATTTGTCTAAAATAATTCTGTATTTTCTGCTTCAGAATCGTGAATATTTTTATTCTGGTGTCACCATTTAATTTACACACCATTTAATTTTAATTTTAATTTACTTTTAATCGACAGTACATTTTTTGTTAACCTTTTATCAAATGTCTTGGAGTATCGCAATAATATGGTATTGTGAGTTCAGTATAGTGATATGTATCGAATCGTGACATGAGGGTATCGTTACATCATAAACAAGACCCATAATATTACAGTTCGCTTTCAGCTCAAATTACAAACAACAGTTAAATCATGCTAAATGCTTAATTTTTTATAATAATTTAACTTTTTTCTCACTTTCTTTCATTACAGCACTCCAGTTCTCGGCTTGGTTACCAGAGCAATGTCCAAGGCTCCACCCAGTCGCAAAGCACTATGGGATATTCGTCCTCATCTCAGCACTCTCATCAGTCTCATCGATACTGAGACTCAAAACCATACATAAGCACTTCAAAGAACTAATTAACCACGAGCATAAAACCAGGCAAGTCTGTGTTGTCATTCAAAGAAAAGTCGGGGTTTGTCCCAATATAAACATAAAACCCATTTTTTTCCCAAATCAAAGCCGTCTGCCATCCTACAATACTCAACAAATGCCACTCCAATCAAAGCACAACTTTGCAATCCCTTCCCCTCAAACACCTCTGAAGAACCAGATCCATAATCAACAATCAACATTGAACATTTGCCTCAATGTCTCAACAGTATTTCAATACATTTAAAAAGTTTACCAGCTCCAACACCAACTATACCATCTGCTGACTGTTTTAGCATTTTCTCATACTCAAAATGATCAGCCAAATGCTATTCAGGTCGTAGTTACAGAAAGAAGTGACACAAGGCTTGTTACAATGGCTTTTTAATGGTGGTGTCCTACTGGCAGACTCGCAAGGATGTCACATCTACCAAATCTCAGCCTCTTCTGGTGTTCCAGTGAAAAGTAATATGTCCATCCTCACTGAATGTGAAACTTCTGCATGACATGACAGAGATATTTCATGTTTGATGTAGAGTTATGATTTCGGACCCGTAAGTATGTTGGACTACCCATCGCAACGTCCTGTCACGGTTGTGCTGGTTAGGAGGAAATCTCAGATTAACTTGGAACAGACAGGAAGTAAACTACATCTGAGGTTGCGACATGGTGATGTGGATATGTGTTGATTTATCATCTAAAGCTTTTTTGAGACCCCCCCCCATATGACACACCTGAAACTAATCAAATAGAGACATTTACGGTAAATAAGCAATTGTACATAGGAACTGAAATCCCCTTTTATCTTTCTCCTTATCCTCTCTCCCAGTAAAGGGAGCTGCCTGCATGTACAGACAGTAGAGCAGAGACTGGATTTGTGTAAAATATGTGTGAATATTATAAAGACTGAAGAACAAAGAGCACTTATTGAGAGAAATGAAACCCAGCATGACTCTGTGTGAGTGGAGAACATCTCTCAGCTACCGTGCACCACTGCATTACTTCACACACCGTCATTTGCTGTGTAAGAGAGTTTTTTTTTTTATTTGTTTTATATATACACTATAAAAATAACATCAGCTATCAAAGAACATGGAAATGGTTTACTCTCTATTTTTTGCAGAAGAACATGTTTTATGATTTTGGTCAGGACTAAAATCCCTGTGTGCGTGCGTGCGTGCGTGTGTGTGAATTGACTTGCATGTGTGTGTCATCTGGGGCAGCTAGCAGTTGAACTGCTTCTGTGACTTATTTTGTCTTCTGTTTGTTTAGAGTTTTATATGCTTTTATAATCTGATTATTGTTGCAGTTGTTTCTTTGTGTTATTTGAGCTCAGTATGTGGACTGGAAGCGATTTCTTTTATTTTTTTCATTAAGAAAAAGTTCATTAAAAGTTGGATGTCTCATCAGGCAAAGATGAGACTTCAGCTGTATATCTTACAGGTCCTTCCAAGCTGTCTTTGAAACACTGACATTTTGTGGTGTGTTAGACAGCTGCAAGTCAGAAACATGAGGGAAAATACGAGCTCAAACGGGATCCTAAGGAAATCTTGAAACTGACTCACTTTCATAAAGCTTAAAACAAGAGATATTCTAAAGACTCTGTTTAAAAGACCCTGAAGGATAATGCTACCCAAGTGTATTGCAGTCACCCAGCACGAATTGTTGAGACTGACAATTGATTTCAATCAAACTGTTCGTAGAAGAATGTAGCCAGTGGTCAGTTGCTGCCATCATACTCCTGAGTCTCTCTTCTGTCCCGTATTAATATTTGTACATTCTTTGTTTTTTTTTGTAATATACTTTGTATTTTTCGTGAAAATGATCAAAATCGAAATTTTTCAATCGAAGTCTCAAACTAGGAAACACAGGGTGGATTTTTTTTATGCCCAGCCACCATTGTCTGAAATAATGATGGAATAACATTACGGTAGTTTCATGATTTTTTTTATTTCATCAAAGATTTTCATCACAATATTATCTATTGTACAGTATAGTTGGTGCATATCATATTTGGTGTCATATCTTCAGTTTAATGTTTCAACCAACCTTCTTCCTGGACATTTCCTTGGTTTTATTACAGTTTCCCCATATTTTGAGAAAAATTAACTGCGATTGCAAATAACAAAATAAAAAATGACAAACATATTGTTTCTGTAGATTTTGACATTTACATGTGAAATAACAGTAAATAACATTTTATTTTTTCAATGAGAAGCCTTTGGCATCATAAGACTGACATGAAGGTCATGAATTGTGAATTGTATCATAATGAGACTTTATCTTGGGTCATAATTTTGTCTAATATGTTGATATATGATTTTCAGTTTTATCAGCCACAGTATTTTTTATTTACATTACACCATTAAGTATATATTTTGAGCACCTACTGTAGCCCAAACCCTAGTTCTAAACCATTTATCATATACTACAATGTAAAAACATTATAAAAACATGTGACAGGCACAAAGTACAATTAATGAACAAATTACAAATATTTCAAGTCTTCCAACCACAAATATTTTGTATGGAAAATACCCAAATTCGATAATCTTCCCCACCCAATTTAATGCTTAAACCCTGCATGCATAAAAAAAATGTGAAATGAGAATGAGTTGTCCGTGGGCGACAGAAAATGAACATTTACAGTGACAACAAAACACCTTTTCTTTGTCATATGAGCATCTCTCTAGCTTACCTAGCTAGCTATCTTGGGTCTATCCTGGATAAATCAGGATGCCTGGGCAGGCCTGGTCTGGCTTCCACAATGCATGGGAAGCGAACTTTCATACATGCCCCTGCTATAAAAACACGCTTCAACCAGCCTAATCTGATTTTCTGGTATTAGCTGCTGTTAGTCTCCCAGCCTAAACTGGCTGATTCATGATGTTTTTCTTCAGTGAGTTCCATGCAACAAAAAAATTTAATCTTACAGAAAAGACCAACATTTTCACAAAACGTCACAATTTATTTTATAACCTACAATTGTACTATTGAATCACTGAAGGTAGACATATGTTGTATAGTCATTTGGGTAGATGTTTAGAAACATAGGCTATTTGACCTTACTTTTTCATATAAATTAGCAAATTAGCATTGTCACTATATGTCTGTAAAATACTGCATTGTGGAAATATACAGTGTATATAAAACTATATATATATATAATATATATGATGTTTGGTTTTTATTGTTGTATTTTTTAGACACTAACATATGGCTTTAAGGATATAGTAATAAGCAAGAATAAGCACTTATATATGTATTTACATGATAGAGACCTCTATGTTTAGACATATGTCCTCTGATGGAACATTTGCATGCGTTTATCTTTTTTATTCCAAACCTTAAAATATTTAATTTTTCCACATACTGTATTCATCCTGTTGGCTTGCTTTTCACAATGCCTCCCCATGAATTATTGATCCATTTACAGGTATTTTTAAAAGATTGGATTGGAGCAGTCACTGAAATATACCTGTAATATATTATAGATGTTTCCTTCTAAAATGTTTAGATGCAGTAGCACTTTATTACCAGTTACATTACACAGTCATTATGCATGCATTATGATTATGAGAGAGACAGGGAAGGGAATTTTATTGTCAATGTGAATGCACCAGAGAGATTTTAATGACTTTATAAGGTCCCACAAGGCCCATAGAATCAACAACATCTGATTATGTGGAATTTTTAGCCATGATAATATTGTTTTTGAGGCAACGGACTCAGTATATTAAGTCATGTTTAAATTTTTGTTTAAATCGGAGTGATTCTTTGTCTAGTGTGTTGCTGACATACAGTGCACATACTGTTTAAATGTTACCATCCAACTAATAAGATCTCTCTCTCTCTCTCTCTCTCTCTCTCTCTCTCTCTCTCTCTCTCTCTCTCTCTCTCTCTCTCTCTCTCTCTCCCTCTCTCTCTGACAGTGTGAATCAAATACTTGCAGATTATAACATGGCCTTTTTAGACATAGAAGACTCTTACATTGACTCCCTTGTA
>JARPMJ010008614.1:0-33187 GCA_033366665.1 Phoxinus dragarum | reverse complement strand
TATTAATCTGATGGTTTAGTGGATTTCCTCTGTTACCATGGAGTTTACCCGCGGTATTCGCTCTTTAATCCTGATGGCTGCGCTCCACCAACTCTAACTCATTTTCCTCTCTCACTTCACTCGCTTTTCTTTCCTTTCCCAAAGCCTCATATTCTCTCTCCGTTCCCAGTTTTGGAAACTCAGATGTGGAGCGGTGATCCTGAGAGAGGACGGGATAACCATTAAAGAGAGTTCAGGTGTTTTCACCTCAAAGGCTAATCACACACATGCTAGCTTCTTACGCATTATTCATTTTTGCTTAAAAAACACAAAGTCCGATTCCATAATAGAAACACATTCGGTCTCTTTTATTTCATTGACATCTGCGATCACTTATGTCTGTAATACTGTAGAATCCAGCAATATTAATTCAGAAGATCGTAAATATGAAATCTGAGATAAATATGTATAAACATTATGCGCCTCCAAGCGGTTAACCCGAACATCCCTGAACTCAGTTGTTTTGAACTCATGTTTTTGGATGATTCTGCTGTGTTTTATGCTCATCTATATCTGTTCATCATTAAAACGCTGAAGCACAGGCAGTAAACTCACTGCGCTGATTATTCTCATCAATCACAATCATAAAGACGAGCTGGGTTAATTAGCTCTGCGGTTAAATGCCATTAACCTCACGCTACCTCTCACGTGCTCATTTATAGCGCACACACTCCATCAAAACTTGTACATGTTTGGGTTTTAAATCTAAGTTTTACAGTGATTTCTGTCAGACTGTTGAACACCAGACGTGTGTGTTTCGCATCAGATTCCTGCACGATTGGGGGAAGTGGAAGCAGACTGGGAGTGATGGTAATGATGGCGTTATGTTGTGTTTCCATGACAACACTGGGCTCTGGGACGAGGGTTTGTGGATGTAAACACACGCGGACCGCATTAAAGTAAACTGCGTTTTTTTATTTACATGTGAAGGCTTAAATCTCCCAGCACCACAGGCCAGACCCGCTGGAGACGTCACAAGTGTGCCTTCAGTCGAGGGCTTATTATGCCCAAAAACCGCAATCCGACGGCACTTCTGGAAGTGATTGTGCTGCGTTTGGTTCACATTGGGAATGAGCGGGACCGATCAGAGGATCCACACTGGACTGAGTGTGTGTGTGTGTGTGTGTGTGTGTGTGTGTGCAATCTTCCACTGACCGACTGCTTTCACACAGGCTGAAAGAAGCATTAGCACATAGTTTGTAGCCTACATTTGTTAAGTAGAGAGGTTTGAGAATCAGTATCTAAGCTGACTAAAATAGATTTATTCGATATTACTCACATTATATTTCTGTCATGACAACTCTCAGAGTGTTATATAGCCTATGCGTGATAATAATGTTGATATGTTTGGTCTTGGTGGAATAGATAGTCAGGGTTTGAAATGAACACCCGCGAAATTCGGGTAAAAATCAACTGTGACGGGAAACGCTGTCAAATCACGAGGCAATTTTTGGCGGGTTACTTATATTTACTCACTTTGCTGGAACAGATTTAGTGTGAACACCCAACTCGTGATTCATCATGATATATTAAAGGTGAACTATGCAGGTTTTTTACCTTAACCGAACAGCTTCGGAGTCATTGGAATGGTTATATTTATATCATATATAACTTTTTTCGGGTTGAATGGTCGTGCCCCCTATGGCATGTGAGCGGAAAAAAAACACACTTGCAACTTTGGGCCGGCCGGCGCGTCAGGAAGTATCGCGTGATATCAGGTCTCGCGATGTAAAGAATTGCTTTACGGCTAAAAGAAATCCGTTAAAATTCTATCATTATTGCGCTCCCTCACGCTGTTCAAACCCGAATGAAGACGACGTAGTAAAGAATGTCCCGTCTGCTGTGATGTCGTTGATCTAGCCTCTGGTATCTGAGTCGCCAACGAGTTTTGCGACAGTGTTGTCAAATATCTACTCCGAAGCTGTAGGGGGCGCTCTATAGAGAAACCTGCGAGCAAACAGCGAGAATACATCGAAGAAATTCCCGAACTTGCATAGCCCTGCTTTAAATACAGCGTATTGCACAGAATCTGCTCATACCTGGCGTGTTTGAACACACGTCACTGCGCAACAAATAACGGCGCGTTTGTTCATTTGCATTGAAGCAATAGCGAAGATTAAAAAGCATTCGGTTAACAGAAAATACATTATTATTTTACAACATCCTATGTTATAGCCTACTCTATTGATCCGTCGACAGAAAACACATTTTTGGGTGATGAGGATGAAAGAGGAGATGCTGGATGACAGGATTTTGTTTGTAAAATAAATTAATGTATGAAATCCAAATTTTATGATATATATATACATATATATATTTTTTTTTTTTTGGCTAGTAGAAGTTCTGAAAGGCCGGTAACTTAAAAATGTAGTAGCCAAATTGGCCAGTGAGTGAAAACGTTAATTTCAAACCCTGAATAGAGTATACACACCCACAGCAGATATACAGGCGGAGCTGGGGAGGGAGGAGGGCTTCTGAAAGCTCTACAGCAAGTGCTCACCGATATCTGAAGGTTGAGCAGCGAGCTCATTGGCTACACTGATACAGCAGGAACCAATCAGCAGTGCCCTAGAGAATGGTGTCATTACACGCATTTCATCCGAACAACATTGTGAAATTTTACAAATAAAGATACATTTGGTCGTTAACTTTTAAATGCATTATTATGCAAACACACGACTGCTACGTTTCTCTCCGATGTGGTAGGAAATAAAATAAAATTAATTTGAATGTAGTGGATTATAACAGTGACAAGATGATTGACAGGGCAGTTTAAACGATGACAGGATAAACGTAACGAATTGACAGAGCGGTCAGTTAACCCCTTATATTGGCATAGGCCCACAGCCATTACAGATTTAAAACAGTAATATCCTATACTAAACCTAAAACTAATCTTGACAAACTATATATCATTTGAAAGCTTACAATCTCTAGTTTACATATTTGGTGACTGATTTTCAAAATAAATTACAGAGGAGCCGTAATTTATAAATTTGCAACAAGAATATGTTCATACTCCTGAGGCGTGTTCAGACCTTTATTTTGAAATAGTGATGAACATGAAAAATCATGAAAGAATGGTAGAAACCTCAGTTTGTTTTCATGCCAAGAGTTCAAAAGATAGCATCCACTCAATTATTTTAGAAAAAAAAGCTCTGAAAATGTTTTAAATATAAATAAATAAATAAATAAATAATAGATTCAGCATTAGTGATGTGGCAGCGAGCTATAATGCACATACGTGATCATCTGTGTTTCTTAGAGGTTGAACTCATTTCAAAATCTGCCAAACTTCCAACACTACTTCTGAATAGGATGTCTACTTCATAAATTGTATTAAAAATTGTAAAAATAATGGTTCAGACTCAAACCACATATGGAGATGGAGGCGCTCTTATATGGGCCGTAATGTCCACTAGTGGAGAAGTGTGGTACTGCGTCCAAACTAAATCTCACTGAACGCTCATTTACTGAGATATCAACCTTAAACCTACCAGATTTTTGGTTTTTGATTTTTTTGCATTTTTAGAGTCCACCAGGTTTTGAAAATATATATTTTATATAAAATATAAATAATTACATTTTTAACATTGTACATTTTCATAAACTCTAACTTCTATAACTTTTTTTCTGTTTAGTTTTCTTAATTTATTTCACTTCAACCCAAAATCTGCCAAATGTCTATTACATCTATGTCTTTAAAACAAGACCAATCTGATATC
The DNA here is from genome assembly GCA_033366665.1 of Phoxinus dragarum. Lineage (NCBI taxonomy): Eukaryota > Metazoa > Chordata > Actinopteri > Cypriniformes > Leuciscidae > Phoxinus > Phoxinus dragarum. The sequence continues at coordinate 29,423 of JARPMJ010008614.1, read as the reverse complement.
TATATTCCAAAGCATTCTTGAATTACAACAATTTAAGTTCGGAATGTGCATTTTCATGTCTATGACCTTTAAGGGGTTAAAGACAAAATTATGATATAGTTATTTTGACCCAAAGCTTGCCTGTACAATTCTGCTACACATGCACTTTTTTTTTCACAAAAACATATTTTAGGGAAACTTTGGCGAATCATCTTCACTTACTGACCTTCAGCTCCTCATAACAAATAATAAAACCTTTTATTTCAACTCTTTGACGTGAATTATTTATGCTTATTTTACAGATGGAGTCTAAATGAGAATAATTTAAATCTAAATTAGTTTTTATATGGCACAGATGACTAGAAGTTACAGGTCCTATATATAAATATAGATTCAGTGAGGAACCATTTAAATATGTTTATAATAAAACTGTGCGAGGAGCTCAGAGCTTCATCACAAGCAGATCTGGAGAAATGAGCATAAAATCAATTTAAAGTTGGACGTTTTGTTCTAGTTTAATGATCGACGTCTGGAATAAAGTTACACCCAAAGCTTCACAGTCTCACCCGTCGCCGGTCTGTCTCTTCCTCCGTGTGTATATGTGAACAATAGACATGTGTAAGTCTCAGTTGAAAACGTATCTTTTAGTTAAGGGTGTACATTGAAGTAATAACTTATTTTTATTTAGTTCTCTTTCTCTCGACACTGATCTCACTGTACAGTTGTGTGAGGGTGTGTGTCTAAGGCTCTGTAAATGTTTTTATACATGTATGTTTTATTGTTTTTGTCATAACTGTTGCTAGTAGATGTGCTTTATGAATATCAAAAGTTGACAGTATGTGGCAGGAGCCCCGGGGCCAGATCTGTATCTTATTAGAAGTGTTTTATAAACTCATACGGGGAGGAGAAAGAAAGGCTTATTAAATCAAGACATCAGCTGTAGGATATTAAATATGAAGAGTTTCACTGAAATCATTCTGAATGAACCTTTGACCTTGAGTGTAGGATTTTCTCTATCATGTTTATTCACATTTATAGTTTTCTGTTCGGCAGAAATGTACTTTTTTGGTCTCCCATTTTTGCTTATTTAATTAAAATAACCGTAATATATTAAATTAAATGTGTAAAAACTGTATCAAAACAATGTTTGTTTGTTGGCCTTCACAGTAAAGATGTGCCTGACATTAAGAGCTGCACAATTCTGGATAGATTGAAAATCACAATTTTTTTGGTTCCAAATAGAGATCACGATTCTGAACACACACACAACTAAACAGCATAACATTTACTAGAGGTTCTGACAAGGTCCACAGACATTTCGCGACTGTACGAGCTGTTTGGTTCTGGGTCGGTATCGCCACGGCGTATTTCGTGAAATGGTCTGTGATAACCAATATGTTTTTGGTATTGCTGTGGTCTGGCTCTAATGACAAAAAGTCCATACAGACCAACTCCAAAGGTCTACTGGTCTGAATGTTGACCAGTGGAGCTGCTCTGTCTGGAGCCCTCTTTCTGCGCACGCAACGCTCGCGTGTCTTGATCTTCTCCTCAACTGCCTGGGACATCCTGGGCCAGAAGAACCTGGACCTCATCAAGTCCAGGGTTCTCTCAATACCCAAGTGCCCCATGTCATCGTGTAGACTGCGCAATACCATTTCCCTTAGCCCTGCTGGTAATACAAGCTGATAGTGAGAGACCCCAAGCTTCCATATACGCTTCACACCGATGCCAGTACTACGGGGCTTGGACGGGCAGATTGTACCAGGAGCAGGACGGACAGATGCGGGTAATAGCGTTCACCAGCAGGGGACTGACAAAGAGTGAGGCAAAATACCCTGCACATAAGCTTGAATTCTTGGCATTAAAGTGGGCTGTCACAGCCAAGTTCAGCGATTATTTGTATGGCACAGACTTCACTGTTGTAACAGACAGTAATCCTCTGACGTATGTTTTGACTTCTGCGAAGCTTGATGCTATCAGCTACCGCTGGTTGTCTAGCTTGTCGACCTACACCTTTAAGCTCCAATATAGGGCTGGGAGTCAGAATCAGGACGCAGACGGTCTCTTTTGCATATTTCGCTGTTTGTAAGTGAGGGTTGCATTGTCGCCGCGACGCAGGTTACAGAAAAGTTGGCGAGCCAGCCAGGAGTCGAACCTAGAATCTTCTGATTTAACCCTTGGTTTATTCGTTCTAATTCTCTTGTTTTTCTTTAGGATCGCACCAGCAGCTTCTCTAACTTGAACCAGCCGCTTCACTGTCTCGCAAAAAGTGTTGCATCACCATTGTCCTGGGCTCCACCTATTAAGGTGGGGCTAATTCCCACTCGTCGAATTGAACCAATCTCCATCTCGTTAAATTTTTTAACTTTTCTAAATAAGTTTTCTGATTTTAGTTTATGCATTTCTTATCTTCTCTTAGAATCTTAAACTTTCTTCTTCTTTTCTTTTTTTTTCCTTTCCCCACAGATATTAATAAAATAACTGTTTTATATATTCACAAGTGTTAGTCTCTTTTTTCTTCTTGCTCTCTCTCCTTGCGTCAACAGAATCTCTTAAGTGACCTGGGTTACATGCTCCTCTGGCTAAAACTCAGGTAGTTAATTCTATTCTATTCTATTCTGAATCATCACAGAAATCAGGAGACTTCAGTGAAAAGATCTCTTCATACATCTGAGGTTAAGATGAGGACCGTTCATCAGACTCTCTAAACTCCTCAATGTTGATGAGAGACTCAGTAACACAACATTATCATTGGCAGATCTTCACTAGAACATCGACTATCTCAACAAACAGTCCGAGAGACTCACGTCGAGGGTTTACCGACAGAACCCTATAAAGTTTAAACTGTACATGCACTAATAACCTCATTATGTGCCATTTTTTATTTATTTTTTATTTATTTATTTATTTCCACAATTTCACACATTGCATATGTTACAGGTTGGAAGTACCAAAATAACAAGGGTGACCAATTACAATATATATTACTTTTTAGCAGCCAAGGACTACTACTATAGTCCTCACCACAGTTCATGTAACCTAACCAACTGATTAGGAAAAACAATAGTGTTCTATTGTGAAAAAAATGGACTCCCAAGAAGCAATAGCTTATAATTAGGGGTCCATCCCACCACCAACACCACCCCATCCACCTGGTAAGGATTATGTGAGCGGTCCAACTTCAAATGCCAGGACGACCATTCTTTAAATTGTGGATATTTAAAATAAGTTACCTTAAGCAGACAAAAAGATAAAAAATAAAAAAAAAATAAAAATAAATTACAATTACGATACCTTTGTACCTCAATTAGAATTTATCCATGTACCAATAGAAACGGGTACATGGATAAACATGGATTACATGGATTTCTCTGCAATATTGAAGAGTTTAACCTCAAAATGGAGGTTTGGAGGATTTTACTAAAACAACCAGGGCCTAAATCAGTGTTGGTGAGTGTGTGAAATCGTGTCGGACACAAAATTACGTCAAAAAATGCCTGTCTTGTCGAGTATACTCAGTTGTGGCTGGAGCGAATGCAAACCGTCGAGAAAGAAAACGTGTATCAGTGTATTAGATCTGTGCATTCGCTCTTAAAGTGACAGCAGCCTAATATTCCTGAGCTGTGTGTGTTTTTAATGTTAATCAAACAAAAGAGGACAAAGAAAAAATCACTCACTGCTCTTGACTGACTAACTTTTGAAATGTTAATATGGATTAATCTGTTTAATGTTTGAGCTTTTTTACCTGCTCAGCTGAAGCTCAGTGAATCTGGAGAACTGAGGGGAAGTATATTGAGCTGAAGTCCGGCACGCGTTACCCCCCGTCCCGTGACCCGTGCTCAGGATCGGGTATTGTTGACAGGACAGTGGATGGTATCTCGAGGAGCCTGAAGGACTCTCTGTGCACAGAAGCTCATATCACAGATATCCAAAACCTCAGCGCCGGGATTAAACATGTCATATTTCAGAGGCGTGTGTGTGTGTGTGTCATGGAGCAGAGCTGAGGAATGATGGGGTTTATATGAGACTCAGAAGATGTGTGTGTGTGCAGAGGTCATTCAGGTACAGACATATTCATATGTTTTTATGCATGCAGTTTAAAAGTACAAGCGGCAACCCCGCTTTTTTTTAATAGACATGAAAAATGCACATTCTGAACTTAAATGGTTCTAATTCAAGAATGCTTTTGAATATAGATGTAAGATTGGTCTTGTTTTTAAAGAAGACATTTGGCAGATTTAGGTAGAAGTGAAATAAAATTAAGAATAAAATTTAATTATTCATATTTTATATAAAATATATATTTTCAAAACCTGGTGGTCTCTAAAAATGCAAAAAATGAAAGACAAAAATCTGAACAAGTTGTGTTTCAAATGTTAGGTTGATATCTCAGAAATGAGCGTTCAGTGAGATTTAGTTTGTGCGCAGTACCACACTTCTCCACTAGTGGACATCACTGCCCATATAAGGGCGCCTCCATCTCCATATGTGGTTTGAGTCTGAACCATTATTTTTACAATTTTCATACAATTTATGAAGTAGACATCCTATCCAGAAGTAGTGTTGGAAGTTTGGCAGATTTAGAAATGAATTAAACCTCTAAGAAACACAGAAGATCACGTATGTGCATTATAGCTCGCTGCCACATCACTAATGCTGAATCTATTATTGTTTTCTTTATATTTAAAGGAGTCATGACCTGTAATTTTCACTTTTCCACGAGAATCAATGTATGTTATGATTGCCTAACGATTATACAATGGCCGGGAAGCCGATATTTAAAAGTGAAGCGTTTGTTTATCCCAGGGTTCGTAAACCAGCCCACGTGCACGCGCACTCAACACGAGATTTTAATTTCTCCCCCGTCTTGACGTCAAGACGGGGCCGGATACACCATATATGGACACCGCAGACCTATGCTGCAGGAAGCCCGCCCTGCCCTTGTCCCCCTCATATTCAGTCGCGAAAGATGCAGAAACGTAGAGCACACGTGAGTTGCTCTGTTGTTGACTGACAGAATCAACATGTAACTTAAATGTGTTTTCTCTCCCAAGAACGGACCAAGCTGTCAGGGACCAGTGGATTAAATTCATTTTTTAATGACGCGGTTCCTACAACCCTTCCCACTGGCTTAACGTTAGGTGTCTGTGCTAATCATTTTACGCCGGAATCGTTCACAAATTTGAATGTCTAAAAAACACAACGTGAAACAAGGCAAAAACACCACATGATAGCAAACGTTGATCTCAATAACCACTGTAAGCTGATAAAAAAAAAGTAGACTACATCTCCGTTAATGTAATCTACATTAAATAAAAGGTAGCCTATAATGTATGTCTCAGTCAAAATTATTGTCTTTACCATTCAGAGACATCTTGATGTAGACGTCCTTCCATCGACTCTACATCTTCCCTTTCCAGCTCAGGTTCAGAGTCCGGCTCGTGCATATACGGTTGAATCCCGTAGGTCGCGGCCAGGTCGGGTTCATTCACAACTTGCGCCATGATGTCATTTTGGAATGATATGCTGAAGTCAACCCCCCTCCTTCCTGCCACCAATCAACGCGCCCCTCATTTGCATTATTAAAATCACCGTCCACGACAGCCAAAATATCGCATCAGATCTCGCGAGACAATAATGCCTTCAGAAATAAGGGTCAGAGGAGCTCTGTGTTTATTTTTTTTCCACTTTTCTTTTTTAGAAGGGCCTGAAAGACTATAATAGAGCGTGGGTATCCAAGGTAATACTAGGTTATGACTCCTTTAAAACATTTTCAGAGCTTTTTTTCTAAAATAATTGAATGGATGCTATCTTTTGAACTCTTGGCATGAAAACAAACTGAGGTTTCTACCATTCTTTCATGATTTTTCATGTTCATCACTATTTCAAAATAAAGGTCTGAACACGCCTCAGGAGTATGAACATATTCTTGCTGCAAATTGATAAATTATGGCTCCTCTGTCATTTTATTTTGAAAATCAGTCACTAAATATGTAAACTAGAGATTGTAAGCTTTCAAATGATATATAGTTTGTCCAGATTAGTTTAGGTTTAGTGTAGGATATTACTGTGTTAAATATGTAATGGCTGATGCCAATATAAGGGGTTAAAGCTCTTGCAGAAAACATATTAACAGGGCATGTTCGTTATATCATCATTATGAACTTGATCTCGTCAGCTGCTTGCTTTCTGATCTGGTGACTTTATGGGAAAGTCGGTGTTTACATTTGCTGCTCTTTCAAACAAGTTCAAAGGGAATTAAAGCGTTTGAAAATGTTTCCTTTTATCCAGTTTAATGAAGATATTATGAATCCAGCTGCTCTCGGCTCCGTCAGATCTGCAAACTATTCTTTTGAAAACGTGTCAAAATGGCAAGATGTAAAGTCAGAATTGTGAAAAATTTACATAATGCAAGACGTAAACACAAAATTCTGAGAATTTTTTTTCAAATTTGTGAGATGTAAAGTCAAATTCCTGAGAAAAAATGTCAGACTTGTGAAATTGCGAGATTTAAACTCAAAACTAATTATTTTTATTTAAAGGGACAATGTGTAGTTTAAGTATTTTATGAACTAAAATCAATGTCGTTATTCATAAATGATGTACAATTACCTCTGCCAATGATCCGACTTATCCTCGTACGCGGAGAACTTCTTATCTTTATTTACATGACGGGTAAGTCCACGCAGGCTTCCATGTCGTTCCGCCATCTTAAAAAAACCTATAGCAGAGAGGGACAAAAAGCACTAGCCTAGCGTAGCGCGTGTTCGTCCAGAGCCGGCGTCACGTGACTGACACCAGCGGAGACGGACGAGGAGAGAGTAATGCGCGTCGCTGCCCCGGTACATCTGAACGGCTGCACTGCACGGTACTTCATAATTCAGGATCTTATGCCGAGCCACGGGAGAAATGACAACATTTAATGTAAAAGGAAACGTGACGGTGAATTAAAAAACCGAAAGTAACGGGATAGCTTTACCCAGGTGGAAAGAGCTGATGAAGGAGAAAGACTTTTTTGAAGTTTCCTGCTTTCTTCTCGACGGGTAAGTCAATGTTACGCTCTAAACTACAAGCTTTTCTTTATATCATTATATCGGCCGCATAACAGCAGAACATGTAACGTATAGTTCAACTCGACGAAGCGCTATTGATGTCATCGCTTCTCGGCACATACCGGCTGCCGTAGTTGCAACACGCGTTTGAAAAAGCGAGGCGCTTGAGACACTGTTCGTGTGAATGCAAAATACAATTTCACCGCTAGATGGGAGTAATTCCTACACACTGCCCCTTTAATTGAGAAATAATGTAAATATTGCTAGTCAAGTTCTGAAATTTTTTTTATTTTTTAATTGTAAGATGTAAAGTCCGAATTGTGAAAAATGTAATTAATGCATGTTGATGTAAACTTAAAATTCGGAGAATTTTTTTTTTAAAGTTGCGAGATGGAAATTTTTTTTTTTTTACGCGAGAATTGTAAGATGTAAAGTCAGAATTTAGAAATAATGTAAATATTGCAAAATGTAGTCAAATTTCTGACTTTTTTTAAATGTTTTTTTATTATTATAAAATGTAAAAGTCAAAATTGCCAAAAAAATAAAATTAAATGTAAACTTTACATTTTTAGGAAAAATGGCAAAAAAATGAAAAATATATATTCGAAAAACGAAAAACACACACACACACACACACACACACACACACACACACACACACACACACACACACAACACACACACACACACACACACACACACACACACACACACACACACACACACTACTTTACTTTGTGATTGCTATTAGGATGTGAAGAGACTTTAGACCAGAACAGCAGTTAATGTTTCTGACGTCACTGCCTTTGATATGAACAGAGACGAGGTCCAGGAAAGAACATCTCATTAAAACATCATCATCATCATCATCATCTTCTTCTTCTTCTTCTTCAAAGCGGAGTGTGTGTGTGTAAGTATCCGTCGTGTGTTTGTGCTCCACACGAGACTCCGAGGTCATGATCTAAGCATCAGGACAACTGCCGGGAGAAGAAACACGACTCTGATATTAAAGCACAGCAGCGACTGAGATATGATGCTTCAGGCCTCTTTATGCTGGACTCAGATGATGTTATGATCATAAATAACCAGAAAAATATGAAACTTTTCAACACTGAATGTGTCTTGATCATCAGATCCTCATATTATACTGACTTCTGAAGGATCATGTGACACTGAAGACTGGAGTAATGATGCTGAACATTCAGCTTTGATCACAGGAATAAATTACACTTTACTGTATATTCACATAGAAAACTGATGATTTACATTATAATAATATTTAGCAATGTATTTTTGATCAAATGAAAGCAGCTTTGGTGAGCAGAAGAAACTCTTTCAAACACATTACAAAATCTGGCTGCTTAAGAAACATCATCACATTAAAGAAGAGAAATGACTGAACCATATTGACCTGTTCTGACGGACTCACACGTGACATCCATTTGAAGGTGAAACACAACCAATCATGAAACGGGATAATGATGACGTCACAGAACAGCGGGAGCGTCACGTGACCGCCAAACTCTCACCAAGAACTTTTTATTATTAAAACACAATGAACAAAATATTACACCGGCATTCATAGATGCAAATTAACATGTATTAAGCAAGGCCCGTATCAGTTTAAATAAATAAATAATAAAAAATATTTAGCTACATAAACCGAGTTTTTTTTTATTTCTAATAATTTCTGTGCCTTTACTCGCCAAGAGTTCAGAAAGTCTCATGTTAATAATCATCAACAAATCACTTCCAGACTGTCCGCGTTAGACCTTCTCCACAGCGGCGCCATCTTTGATGTGTGAATAAAGAAGTGAGTCTCTGTGAGGGAGACACATTTCTGCAGTGGTGTGTTCTGTTATTAAATGTTATTCTGGATTGTTCAGCTGAGAAAACACTGCTACTAAAAAAATTGGTAGACAAAAAAAAAAAAAAAAAAATCGAAAAATGAGAATATGGAGCAAAAGTTCAGTAATTCAACTTAAAGGGTGAAACTAATATATTATATAGACTCATTACATGCAAAGTGAGATATTTCAAGCCTTTATTTGTTATAATTTTGATGATTGTGGCTTACAGCTTATACAAACACAAGTTTAAAATTAAATTGTGAAAAGATTTTCATAAACTGTAAGCCATAATCATCACAATTATGACAAATAAAGGCTTGAAATATCTCACTTTGCATGTAAGCGATCAAAGCGCTGCTGTGAGGAGGACATCTAGTGGACACTGAGTGTTACTGCACGATGATCACTTAAATACAATACGACACCAAACAAGCTTCAAAATCAGCGCAAAAATATACTATATATATATATAATTTATTTCAGAACCAGGATTCCAAGTCTCGGAAAACACAGGTGTATAGAGAGAATTGTAAAAGTGTGATTTAATGCACAATATTTGGACCCCATTAAAATTTCTGCTCGCCAAGACTCCATTTATTTGATCAAAAATACATTAAATTGTGAAATATTATTCCATATGTGAATATACAGTAAAGTGTAATTTATTCCTGTGATCAAAGCTGAATTTATCATCATTACTCCAGTCTTCAGTGTCACATGATCTTCAGAAATCAGAATAATATGATGATCTGATGCTCATAAACATTTAGTATTATTATCAGTGTTGATTTTTTTTTCATATTTTTGTGGAAACTGTCAGGATTTTTTGATAGAAAGTTCAAAAGAACAGCATTTATTTGAAAAATTATGTTTTGTAACATTATAAATGTCTTTACTGTCACTTTTGATCAATTTAATTTATTTTCCTTGATGAAGAAAAATATTAATTTCTATTGTAAAAAACAACAATGAACCTAAACTTTTGAATGGTAGTGTGTGTGTGTGTGTGCGAGTGTGTGTATAATAAGCAGTGTGTGTGGTGTGTGCAAGAGTGTGTGTGTTTGTGTGTGTGAGTAAGTGAGTGTGTGAGTGAGTGTAATAAGCAGAGTGTGTGTGTGTGAGGTGTGTGTGTGTAATAAGCAGAGTCTGTGTGTGTGTGTGTGTGTGTGTGTGTGTGAGTGAGTGAGTGTGTGTGTACGAGTGTGTGTGTGTGTGTGTGTGTAATAAGCAGAGTATGTGTGTGTGTGTGTAATAAGCAGAGTATGTGTGTGTGTGTGTAATAAGCAGAGTGTGTGTGTAATAAGCAGAGTATGTGTGTGTGTGTGTAATAAGCAGTGTGTGTGTGTGTGTGTGTGTGTGAGTGAGTGAGCGTGTGTGAGTGTAATAAGCAGAGTATGTGTGTGTGTGTGCTTATTACACACACTCTCACACACACACTCTGCTTATTACACACACACACTCTGCTTATTACACACACACACTCTGCTTATTACACTCACACACGCTCACTCACTCTCTCTCTCACTCACACACACACACACACACACTCTGCTTATTACATACACACACATACTCTGCTTATTTCACTCACACACGCTCACTCACTCTCACACACACACAAATTTATTTTATAATTATATGAATATATACTGTAAATAAAAAAAGCTAAAAATAAACAAAATCAGAAACTGGGATGATGGTCATAATCACATGAACACCTGAAGCTTATGAACTCCGTCTCAATCTGATCACACAGACGCATGGAAACAAAACACAAATGATCATTGTGATATTTCAACACAAATTTGCAATAAACACAAAAAGTGCTGATCTCAACAATATTTTATTCCAAAATAAAAGCTCAAAATTAATCACATCAATTGCATGATTTGTTCTGTATCTGCTGGTACACACTCCTACAAACACTACGACCTCTCAGGGTCAAATATAAGAAAAGGTCAAAGGTCAAGACGAGGGATTTCTACTGTGCGAGTTTTAGTACCGCGTTACAAACTTACCAAAAGCCCTTCGAACAGTGGCATGGTTTTGCATATATATATATATATATATATATAATGCTGAATCTATATTAGTGCGAGAAAAACAACCGTGAAACAATAACAACACATTTATGATTCAAGTAGAAAGAGTCGACTCGTCCGGCTAGTTTGAGTTCTTATGTACAGGACTTAAAAACCAACGGCTCTTCTGTTCGGAGGAATTAAAATGATTTTGCGTGAATCGCACAAAACCTGCGAAGAAAACGTCCAGGAGAAATTTTTAAAAAGAAAAACAGAAATTAATTTCGATGTTGACGTGCGTTTCCCACGATCTCCACAAGGGGGCGCTGGACTATAAATAACCTGGCGTTAATGAACGATTTTGAGTCATTGTTGTAAGGCAAAGATTTCTGTGTGGAGTCCATCATCATCATCATCATGACGAAGAGCGTGCCGCCTGAGGTCAGAGGTCAAAGGTCAGGTGCTTGTTCTCTCGGCGGATGTTTGGACATTACTCCTAAACAACACAAACACACAAAGAACAAATCTGAGTTGCAGTCGCTCTGAGAACCGGTGGAAGATCTTCTTCAGAAAGACATCCGGATCATAAATCCACCTCACAAACAAACACTAAAATGTATATTTTGAAGCCTTTTTATTTATTTTGCATTGTAAGATTATGTTCATCAAAATTAAACACATTAACTCTCAAACATCACATTATATTCAGGAATAAGGAGGCACAACAAATATTTTATTATTTAAATATATTATTTTCCTTCACATTACAGTAATAAAAGGCAGTAGCGCAACAAACTGATTTTTTATTATATGTATTTTGTGTTAATTCATTTTAATTATTTGATTGTGTCAAATAAACCTTAATACATTTATTTTTAGATTTTTTTTAATAAAATACATTTATTATTAAACCATATATATATATATATATATATATATATATATATATATATATATATATATATACATTTTTAAAAAAAATGTTTTTAATTCATAATTTAATAATAAATATATATTATTTAAAATATTTATATAAAAAAGATTAAAAAATGAACAAAATACATAATAAAAAATATAAATAAATTATATTTAATAACAATTGTTTCCTATTAGTTTCCTAGAATCTGCGCCCTAGTCTAATAGTCACGTGGTGCAAGTAGGAGTTCTCAGATTTTTTTTTTTTTATTTCCATCACAATAAAAGCGCAACCAGTTTTCCGTAAAAAAGCGCAGTTTTCCGTCGCAACCAGATAAAAGCGCAACCAGTTTTCCGTCACAATAAAAACGCAACCAGTTTCCCGTCAAAATAAAAGCACAACCATTTTCCATCAATATAAAAGCGCAACCAGTTTTCCATCAAAATAAAAGCGCAACCAGTTTTTTATCACAATAAAAGCGCAACCAGTTTTCCATCACAATAAAAGCGCAACCAGTTTTCCATCAAAATAAAAGCGCAACCAGTTTTCCGTCAAAATAAAAGCGCAGTTTTCCGTCAAAATAAAAGCGCCGTTTTCTGTAAAAATAAAAGCACAACCAGTTTTCCATCAAGATAAAAGCGGAACCAGTTTTCAGTCACAATAAAAGCGCAACCAGTTTTCCGTAAAAAAAGCCCAGTTTTCCGTCAAAATAAAAGCGCAACCAGTTTTCCGTCAAAATAAAAGCACAACCAGTTTTCCATCAAGATAAAAGCGGAACCAGTTTTCAGTCACAATAAAAGCGCAACCAGTTTTCCGTAAAAAAAAGCCCAGTTTTCCGTCAAAATAAAAGCGCAACCAGTTTTCCGTCAAAATAAAAGCACAACCAGTTTTCAGTCACAATAAAAACGCAACCAGTTTCCCGTCAAAATAAAAGCGCAACCATTTTCCATCAATATAAAAGCGCAACCAGTTTTCCATCAAAATAAAAGCGCAACCAGTTTTTAATCACAATAAAAGCGCAAACAGTTTTCAGTCAAAATAAAAGCGCAACCAGTTTTCAGTCAAAATAAAAGCGCAAACAGTTTTCAGTCAAAATAAAAGCGCAAACAGTTTTCAGTCAAAATAAAAGCGCAACCAGTTTTTAATCACAATAAAAGCGCAAACAGTTTTCAGTCAAAATAAAAGCACAACCAGTTTTCCGTCAAAATAAAAGCGCAACCAGTTTTCCATCACAATAAAAGCGCAACCAGTTTTCCGTCAAAATAAAAGCGCAACCAGTTTTCCGTCAAAATAAAAGCGCAACCAGTTTTCCGTCAAAATAAAAGCGCAACCAGTTTTCCGTCAAAATAAAAGCGCAGTTTTCCGTCAAAATAAAAGCGCCGTTTTCTGTAAAAAATAAAAGCACAACCAGTTTTCCATCAAGATAAAAGCGAAACCAGTTTTCAGTCACAATAAAAGCGCAACCAGTTTTCCGTAAAAAAAGCCCAGTTTTCCGTCAAAATAAAAGTGCAACCAGTTTTCCGTCAAAATAAAAGCACAACCAGTTTTCCGTCAAAATAAATAATACTAAAAAGAATACTTATAAAATATTTATTTTATATTTTTTTTCCAATATATGGCTATTTCTGTCATAGGATTAATATTATAATTATTATATTCAAATTGTTTGGTTTCCTAAAACACCACCAAATCCTATGGGAAACACTGTATAATATATCAAATTACATAGTTTTTAATTAATTAAAAACATTATAATTTAAAAAAAAATATTATAATATACAAATATTTCAATATTCAAATAATATATATTTTTTTCACTACAGTCAAATGAAAATAATGTCACAATACAAGAAAATAAATAAATAATTAATTATAAATAAATAAATAATTAAAGTTTTATACTTTTTAAGTGAAATAAATTTATTTTTTGATTTTGGTGTGAAATATGACCTGGATGTTTTTCGAGACGGTTCTGTAAATATCCTGTACAAACCCCCCTCCCTCCAAAAAAAAAAAGATAATAGAAAAATCAAACCAAAAGGACTTCTGTGCAGCGTAATGCTATATGTATCACACATAGCATTACGCTATATATTTCCCATCATGCATCCCATGTAATAAACACACGTGCACGAGCGCCGACAGATAAACATGAAGCTGCAAGCGGCACACAAGATGTGAAAGGCAGACGAGTCCAACCTAGAAGTTTAACGCCGGCGATATGTTATGCCCTAAATTTTATGATTAACTAACTGTATTTTTGTATGTATATTTTTTTGAAATGCATTTTCTGTAAAGCTGCTTTGAAACAATATGTATTGTGAAAAGCGCTATACAAATAAACTTGAATTGAATTGAATTTAATGCTCATATCAAGGCATGAAAACATTATTTCTGAATGAGCGATGATCCTCACACACACACACACACACACACACACACGTGAGCGCCGAGCTTTGATCACATGCATGAAATGAAAGCAAGCGTATGAACGGGACTCATGAATCGCTCTTACCTTCGGCAGGCGAGATCTCGCTCTCTTTATGCACCACTACTTTAGTGACGCTCATGTCTGGGTGCTGCTCTTTAGCCTCTTTAATAGCCTGAGCCAGAGCCTGACCCACAATGCACCAGCAGAGAGAAACACACACGCGCACAACGGTTATCAGGCAATCAACGTGTGTGTTTATAGAGCAATATCAATGATCTGAATGTTACACAAACTATTCAATGTCACACAATGAACTGATTATAACTGCATGCATCATAAAGTGTGTTAAATATATAAAGATCTGATGAATCATTACAAGATTTAATTTGTTTACAGCCGGAAAAAACTCCAAAATTACGCTATTTAATTAATAATTACCCCAAAATTAATATTTATATAAGTCATAGGAAAGAAAAAAGTTTCTATTTAAATTCGATTTTATGCTTGAAACACCTTCATTTTTTTTATAGAAATATTTTATATAAAATACATTTATTATTAAATCATAAATGAAAAACATTTAAATTAAAAATAATAATTACATATATAAATATAATATAATTATATAATATATATTACTTTAGTATCATTGAGATGCTAGTATGGTTTTTATTAATATTTAAAACAATTTTTTTTTCATATATTACTCTGATATTTTCTGTTTTCAGATTAATTAGTTAAAGTTTTATTAATTTTGTTTTGTTTTGTCATTTGTCAAGATTTAAAAAAAAAAAAGTCTAACTTGATGTAGTGAAATAACTAAAACTGAATAAACTAAATGAAAAAAAAAGAAATAGATTAAGTTTAATTAGCCTGATTTATTATAGGGACAATATAGAATTTTTTTATGGCATACATATATAAATATATACACACACATACACACACACACACTAAAGTCATTCTTTACCTTATAAATAGACAAAAACTTGAATAAACTTTTAAATAAACAATTAAATAAACAATAATAATAATAATTTTAAATAAACAATAATAATAATAATAAAAAAATAATGCATTTTTATGTTAAAATTGTATTATATTGTTGCGTTTTGCATGTTTAATGTCAGCGAGACACACTGAGGTTTCACGTTCCTCTTCTGTCAGTGTGTTTGACAGATCACTCTCGTCAGCCGGTTATTTCCTCACACACACACACACACACACACACACACACACACACACACACACACACACACACACACACACACACACACACACACACACACACACACACACACACACACACACACACACACACAGGTTACTTCCTCTCTCTCTCTCACACACACACACACACACACACAGGTCCACACACACACACACACACACACACACACACACACACAGGTCCACACACACACACACACACAGGTCCACACACACACACACACAGGTCCACACACACACACACACACACACACACAGGTCCACACACACACACACACACACACACACACACACACACAGGTGAGCCGATCGTGTACCTGGTCGTGGTCGATATCTGCGTCTCCTGTGATCACGATCCTCTTCTCGATGCGAGTCTCTGAGATGCCGTCCTTCACCGTCTGACGAAACAATCAAACCCGTTACGCGTCTCACATCAAACTCCCGCCTGGACTCTGCGAGTCTGTGATGTAACACTCATGCTTCACTCGCCAGATTTTCACATGGAATTTTTTTAGTTGAAAATCAAGTGTTCATCAGAGGGTCTGAAACCCCAGGACTTTAGTCCCGCCTGAACCACGAACACACACACAGAATTAATGGATTCGAGGAGTTTTGTGGTTGAAATTTAAGAAAAGTAACAAATCCTCTCGGGTCAATTTGACCCCCTTAGGAATGAATGTGAGGAATGCTTCAGTTCACATAGAAAAAACTAAAAATGCTCATAATTGCTCAAAATGCTTAAAGGCAAAAACTTTACCAAAAAAAGAAAAAAAAAGAGAAAAAAGTGATTTATAATGTTAGACATATATAATGTTTATAATGAGTTATAATGTTTACACGTGTATCTGAATGCACACTGAAAATAACTGACTTTAGGACCCAGCGGAACAGCTCATTTGCTCCATATAGAGATATAAGGCCATCTAGAGTCATGAAATATCATCTTATATTATTATTTTTCCACAAGAGGTCGGCAAAGACACCCAATGTAAGATATTTTGAGCTGAATTAAAAGGGTTTATAAATTTTGAGTTATTTTGAATTTAAAATGAAACAATGTGCGTAAATTACTATTTATTGATCAAATCTAGTAATTTAAAGGTAAAAAAATAAAAATAAAAAATCTCCCAAAAATTGCATTAAATGAAATCATAGTATAATTTAAAGTATAAAGTATAATTTTCCAGCTTTCGAATAATTTTGCCTGGCGAGGGAAGGATGAGTGTTAACACACACACACACGAGACAGAGAGTGTTTGCACTGACTTTAGTGATGTGTGTGGTGGTGGTGGTGCTGTTGTTCTCTGATGTGATCGTCTGAGCGCTCATGAGGACGCCTGGATCCAAATCGCCATTCACATCAACCTTCAAACACACACACACACACACAGCATTACAAACGCGTTTATGTAGCCCCGCCCCTCTTCAGCGCTGCGCTCGTTGTCTTTTGTCTTCCGGTCTGTATTCTCACAGCGATCTTCCATATTTATGAATGAACGGCTCGTTTTTAAAATCTACTGACATTTGTTAAGACATCTGCTTTAAACATTACACTCCCCATGATAACTTTTGTTAACTCTACAATAATTAAATCCACTTCACCAGCTAATTGACCGTTCGCAAAGACCCGCCCCCTTTATTTACTGTTGCTATGCAACTAATGTAACCAATATAACTAATGATCTTTACAACGGAAGTGAATCAATCAAAACTAACTTTATCTGGACAATAACTTTATTCTAGATCTGCTGTAAAGCCTGAACTCTCTCTGTTACTGTAATCTCTGTTACTGTATTCTCTGTTACTGTAATCTCCTGTTACTGTAATCTCCTGTTACTGTAATCTCCGTTACTGTAATCTCCGTTACTGTAATCTCCGTTACTGTAATCTCCGTTACTGTAATCTCCGTTACTGTAATCTCCGTTAATGTAATCTCCGTTAATGTAATCTCCGTTACTGTAATCTCCTTTACTGTAATCTCCTGTTACTGTAATCTCCTGTTATCACTGTAATCTCCGTTACTGTAATCTCCGTTACTGTAATCTCCCGTTACTTTAATCTCTGTTACTGTAATCTCCTGTTATCACTGTAATCTGTTATCACTGTAATCTCCTGTTACTGTAATCTGTTATTGTAATCTCCTGTTACTGTAATCTGTTACTGTAATCTTCGTTACTGTAATCTCCTGTTACTTTAATCTGTTACTGTAATCTCCGTTACTGTAATCTCCTGTTACTTTAATCTCTGTTACTGTAATCTCCGTTACTGTAATCTCCTGTTACTTTAATCTCTGTTACTGTAATCTCCTGTTATCACTGTAATCTCTGTTATCACTGTAATCTCCTGTTACTGTAATCTGTTACTGTATCTCCTGTTACTGTAATCTGTTACTGTAATCTCCTGTTACTGTAATCCCCTGTTATCACTGTAATCTCCTGTTACTGTATCTCCTGTTACTGTAATCGGTTACTGTAATCCCCTGTTACTGTAATCTCCTGTTGCTGTAATCCCCTGTTACTGTAATCCCCTGTTATAACTGTAATCTGTTACTGTAATCTCCTGTTACTGTAATCTCCTGTTACTGTAATCTCCTGTTACTGTAATTTCCTGTTACTGTAATCTCCTGTTGCTGTAATCCCGTTATCACTGTAATCAGTTACTGTAATCTCCTGTTACTGTAACTCCTGTTACTGTAATCCCCTGTTACTGTAATCTCCTGTTACTGTAATCTCCTGTTACTGTAATCTCCTGTTACTGTAATATTCTGTTACTGTAATCCCCTGTTATCACTGTAATCTCTGTTATCACTGTAATCTCCCGTTACTGTAATCTCCTGTTACTGTAATCCCCTGTTACTGTAATCTCCTGTTACCTGTTACTGTAATCCCGTCACTGTAATCTCCTGTTATCACTGTAATCTCCTGTTATCACTGTAATCTCCTGTTATCACTAATCTCCTGTTATCACTGTAATCTCCTGTTATCACTGTAATCTCCTGTTATCACTGTAATCTCTGTTACTGTAATCTCTGTTACTGTAATCTCTGTTACTGTAATCTCTGTTACTGTAATCTCCTGTTACTGTAATCTCCTGTTACTGTAATCTCCTGTTACTGTAATATCCTGTTACTGTAATATCCTGTTACTGTAATATCCTGTTACTGTAATCTCTGTTACTGTATTCTCTGTTACTGTAATCTCTGTTACTGCAATCTCCTGTTACTGCAATCTCCTGTTACTGTAATCTCCTGTTACTGTAATCTCCTGTTACTGTAATCTCCTGTTACTGTAATCTAATGTTACTGTAATCCCTGTTACTGTAATCCCTGTTACTGTAATCTCTGTTACTGTATTCTCTGTTACTGTATTCTCTGTTACTGTATTCTCATGTTACTGTAATCTCTGTTACTGTAATCTCCTGTTACTGTAATCTCCTGTTACTGTAATCTCCTGTTACTGTAATCTCCTGTTACTGTAATCTCCTGTTACTGTAATCTCCTGTTACTGTAATCTCATGTTACTGTAATCCCTGTTACTGTAATCTCCTGTTACTGTAATCTCCTGTTACTGTAATCTCCTGTTACTGTAATCTCCTGTTACTGTAATCTCTGTTACTGTAATCTCTGTTACTGTAATCTCTGTTACTGTAATCTCTGTTACTGTAATCTCCTATTGTTACTGTAATCTCCTATTATCACTGTAAAGCTGCTGTGAAACACTCTATATTGGTAAAGCGCTGTATAAATGAAGGAGACTTGACTTGACAATGGTCGTCATGCCATAAACATCCTCTGGAACAGGAGTGTTTACCTCAGGAGACTCGTACGTGATGGTCTTGGTCTCGGTGTGAACCACGGGAACGTCTTTACCCGGCTCCTCCGACGGCTGATCCTGGAACAGAGAAATCACTGTAAAACACTCGGCATCGGATCAGCTTCATGTCCACCGGGAACACTGCAGTTAATCACACTAATGCAGCCTTGGTGCGCATTAGAGACTTCTTTCAAAAACATTAAATAATCTTACCGATCCCACACTTTTGGACGGCAGTGTGCATTGAACTGATTATAGTGGAATTCAATTAGCTTCATAATTGATAAACTTTGCAAAATTGACAGATATTGAACTGAATAATGACATTATTGTCTTCGTTGGAGCTGCTTTATATCATATATTTAATTGGTTTCAGGATTGAATTTTGAGAAATATTAAACACTGTTATTGAACTAATCTGAATAAACATTGAATTTTGAAACATTAACACTGTAATTGAACTAAACTGAATCAATATTGACCTGAATAATGACATTATCTTCTGAAAAGCTGCTTTATATCTCACGTTGTTATATAATGGTGGATTTTGCAACTATCACTGTTATTTTCTGCTTTGAATCAATCAGAAATAAAAGTGGACTCAACGTCACAACTGGTTTCTTATTCAATCATGCGTTGAAGACAAAATCAGCAGTTTGAGTGGCGAATGGAAGTCCAGCTGCTCATGACATGCATGTGTGTGTGTGTGTTATAACAACATCCGTGATCATGCAGCGTTGTGTATTTAATGTGATCAATCACATTCATCACACACTTCCAATCGTGAAGAAAGAAGAAAGAGAGGATGTCCATCATTAGTCAGTGCCGGTGTCAGCGCAGAAACACACGGTGACCCAGATGCATTCTGGGATTGATTACCTCTACTGTATGTTCATGCACTTCCTGTAAAGCCACTTCCACTTCCTGTTCTGCATGTGATCCAGAAACCAGCTCATCCTCCTCATTTTCACCGGGCAACACTTTAGTTTTCATAACATCTGATGTTTGAAACATTGACTGCTCGTCTTCATCTTTAGCGTTGATCGTCTTCGCTTGAGGATACGCTTCTATCTTGTTCGGCTCAGTTGATGAATTAGACGTCATATAAAGTGGAAATTCTCCATAATATAGAGTCTCAAAGTTGATGGACTCGTCCTTTTCATTAAAAAACAAAAGCTGAGAACGATTAAACGTTTCTCCAAATGCTTCGTCAACGCGTTCTTGATCAAAACTCTCAATGCTGTTGTGGAACATCTCATTCTGCTCTTGGGTTTCTCTGTTGGTTCCTTCCATCGCAGTTTCCTTGTTTTCTTTAACCTCAATACTTTGGCATTTCTGATCCCAGATTTGGAGCAAATCTTCATTTTCCTCATGGCACATCACTTCTTGGATTCCAGAAGGAATCTCTAGGTTTTCTGAACTGATTTCTTCTCCTACAGACGGAGTTTCCATTGCCGTTTCCTTGATTTCATCTTCAATCTCTATACTTTGGCATTTCGGATCCCAGATTTGGAATAAATCTGCATCCTCTTCATGCGAAATGATTTTTGGGATTCCAGTAGGAATCTCTTGGGTTTCTCTGGTGGTTTCTTCCATTGGAGTTTCCTTAATACCTTCAACCTCAATACTCTGGCTTTTCAAATCCCAGATTTGGAGCAAATCTTCATCATCTTCACGGCACATCACTTCTTGTATTCTAGCAGAAATCTCTTGGGTTTCTGAACGGTTTTCTTCTCCTGCAGACGGAGTTTCCATTGGAGTTTCCTTGATTCCTTCAACTTCAATACTTTGGTGTTTTGGATCCCAGATTTGGAGCAAATCTTCTTCATCTTCATGGCACATCACTTCTGGGATTCTAGCAGGAATGTCTTGGGTTTCTGAACTGGTTTCTTCTCCTCCAGATGGAGTTTCCATTGCAGTTTCCTTGATTCCGTGAACCTCAATACTTTGGCTTTTCAGATCCCAGACTTGGAGCAAATCTTCATGGCACATCATTTCTGGGATTCTAACAGAAATCTCTTGGGTTTCTGAACTGATTTCTTCTCCTACAGACGGAGTTTCCATTGCAGTTTCCTTGATTCCTTCAACTTCAATACTTTGGCGTTTTGGATCCCAGATTTGGAGCAAATCTTCATCATCTTCACGGCACATCACTTCTGGGATTCCAGCAGGAATGTCTTGGGTTTCTCTGCTGGTTTCTTCCATTGCAGTTTCCTTGTTTTCATCTTCAATCTCAATATTTTGGCGTTTCGGATTCCAGATGTGGAATAAATCTTCATCGTCTTTATGGCAAATGATTTCTGGGTTTCCAGCAGGAATCTCCTGGGTTTCTGAGCTGGTTTGGAGCAAGTCTTCATGACAGCTTCTGCTGTTTAATGCTTGATCCTCCATAACGACACATTCTTCTCTATTTGAAGCCCACGAAGAGCGTCTCCCCATCGCGATGGCCTCACTCAGGGCCTTCATATACTTCTCTTTTTCACCAGCAGAGGGAGTTTGAGCCCGCGTCTCACAGCACACCTCCACCTGTGGAGCAACTGAACTCTGGGACAAAAATGGCACACTTCATGTCACTCTCACAGTGTTTATTACAGAGCAAAACCACTTGCTGCATCAACATTTAAATGAGCTCCGCCACAATTGAGTTGAGAATGTACCATCCATAAATATTTCAGAAACAAGTGACCACAAAGTTACCAACAAAGTGTGTGTTTGCAGCATAAAAGCTGTTGTGTCTCAGATTCGAGTCCTTTTGGTCAAAATTCTTCCTCTTAGACATTCCCTGCATCTCTCTACGGTCTTAAAATGATGAACAACTCACTAGAGAGCGAGTAGAAAACATTAAAACATGCAATATTACCCTGATGTGAACGTGAACTCTCTCTCACACGTCAAATGAGTTAAGCTGCTTATTGATCTGTAAGATTTATAATACCTGCATGTTAATTTAAGCCGCCGTATCTGATGGACAACCGTGCCATGTTCCTCTGGCTTGTCTTGACAAGATTCCTATAATCCCGTTTATTTTGATCCCAGAAGATCTGAATGTCTGTCCTTCACTAAAGCCAGCGGCCGAGATATACGACCCTTGTGTGTTTTTGTTTCATAATTCAGGGTCTCGAAGGTTCAGTTTAAAGCTTCTTTAAAACAACATCAAATTGTAGATTTACAGAAGGTCTTAAAAGAAGCGACAGCAGTAATATTATATATAATGAGAGAACGTCAAATACATCAACAAATCAAACAGCCACTCGCTGTGGAAAAAGGCTCTAAATCAGCCCCTAATGGATCAATTATATAATTTATGGATCATAATAAACCAGAAGAAGCAGATGTTCTTTAAGAATAGAGTTATGTGTGATTTTAAACCAATGCAGTCGATCCAACCGATGTCGAGTAGAAAACAGGACCAAGATTCACCTGTGAAACACAACGGTTTAGCAGATCTAAAGCTCATCTTATTAATCTCCGAGACAGTTTCCCAGACAGATTAAACAAATCCCAATGGCATCTCACAGTCAGACGGATTCTCCTGTGAAAATCCCCTAGAGTCTGAAGCCCGCAGTGAGACGGACACGCCGAGTGTTTCATAAAGCACACTGTAGGAAACATGTTGACTGGGAAGGAGGGTTTACAGATTATGGCAAAAGTTGGATTGTTGCAGGAGTTCCCATGATTTCCCATGGCACTGGGTTACATAAGCTTCAGAAGACCACATTTGTTTGAGTAAATCACTTTTCCTACTGTATTTCAGAACCGTTTCCAAAGAGGTTGGAATTCTGTAAGTTTAGTGAAACTAATTTCTGATGATTATTCAGTTGACTATAAGTAACTTTGCAACTAGATGTTAACTAACTCTCATTAGAGTATTAATAGACTGTCAGCTTAATATCTACTAACTCTTTATTGTGATAGTCTCCCAACAGACTTTGCATCTATATGTCAACTTATTAACCCTACCAGTCTACTAATACTCTACTTAGTTGGTAGAAATGTAGGTGCAACGTTACTTGTAGTCAACAGAAGGTGGTAAATAATTACTTAATTCAATGTGTATGAAAATAAAAATGTTTCCCCTTATGTACATATTATACTAGTATCTGAAATGTGTACTTCGATGTTTTTTTGTTGTTGTTGTTTGTTTTTTGTTTTCCCTTTTCTTTCCTTTTCTTTTCTCTTCTCTTGTCTTGTATTAATTAATACCTGTGGAAAAAGTGACGCTCATTTGATTGATAATTATGTATAAAGGGTAGGCTTAATAAGCAGAGGCTTCAGCCTACACCTTTTTCGGTTATTATGTATAGCTTTATTTTATTTGTTTGAAAAGTGCTTATCTGTGAGGACCGAAATAAAATCTTATGTTATGTTATGTTAATGTGTTAAAGGGACCATTCAAATAAAGTGAAACCTAATTTCTTACTTCGTAATTTTGTCTTTTTCTCCATTTTCCAGAGAAGATATACAGGAGAAACTGGAAAAATTATGGTGCAAAACTTCATTTATTTCAGTAATTCAACTTAAAACGTGAAACTAATATATTATATAGACTCATTACATGCAAAGGGAGATATTTCAAGCCTTTATTTGTTATAATTTTGATGATTATGGCGAACAGCTTATGAAAACCCCAAATTCAAAATTATAATATTGTGAAAAGGTTTTCATTAGCTGTAAGCCATAATCATCAAAACTATAACAAATAAAGGCTTGAAATATCTCACTTTGCATGTAATGAGTCTATATAATATATTAGTTTCACCTTTTAAGTTGAATTACTGAAATAAATGAAGTTTTGCACCCTTTTTCCAGTTTCACCAGTATGACTTGAAAATGACTAATTTTGGCATGAAATATGAGCTCTTGACTGAATAAAATAAACAGCCTTAAATGTGAGCAGTGAATACATGCATGCATGATGTAATAAACAGTAATGTCTAACCTCCGCTTTGAGATCCGGCTTTACTGGAACATCTTCCGGTTCGGCTTTATCCTCCTCTGACATCTACAGACACAGAGACAGGGCCGGTGAACATCAGAGTTAAACTAGCGAAACGTAGAAGAGGTTGGTGGAGTGAAAATGCCTATTATAATGCACATAATGAGTGATCATGCAGGAATAATCATCAATAAAAAACAAAAACACACAGGATGGATGACTTACTTTCACAAACAAAATACTTCAAACTAAATACCCCCCAAAAAAGTTTAACTTTGCCTAGGAAACTAACAACCGCATCTAAGCTGACAGTCAGGAATGATGTTTATGGGTTAAAGCACGTAACCTCAAAACACACTGTGAAATAGAGTTATTCACTCAGTTCTTCTAGTAGTAGTAGTAGTAGAAATGTTAATGCAAGTTATACAAAAATAGTTTAAATGTTTTATTACGGAAACAGACTTGAATTTAGTCTCTAGACCTTACGGTTCAAAAGTGAATATTTGGACAGTTGGTGGCGCTAGAGGGATTGAGTTAGAGACGCCAAAATTGGTGTGGTTAATGTTCACACTGTCCTCTATCAGTGTGCCAAACTTCACAAGTTTTCACCAAACGGTTCAATGGGCTGCCATGGAAGAGGAAGAAGAACACTAGCGAATACCTACACACTTTTGGTGCTTGGCCCAAAAAATATAAGATTACACAAGTTTATGTTTTACATCTACACATGATAAAAAATGGCAGTTGTTCAAGTGAAGGGAGATTCGTTATTGGAACATGTTACCCAAAACCAAACAAATGCGGCATGATTTACTCACCCGCGTTGATCTAAACCGCTCATAGCAACTCCAAACACGAGTCCAAGCAACTCGAGCAGTTATTATACAGTGTTTTTCTTATTTTTAGAGTTAATATTCACTATTGAAAAGAGCTACAGTAAGATTCTTCCATAAACTTTCTGTTTCTGTTCCACAGATAAATCAACATCATGAAGGTGAGTAAATACATTTTCATATTTGGTCCCTTGAACTTAAATGGCATGAAGGTTTTGAATACAGAGCTTTTTAAAGAAGATCTTATTGCAGAAGTGAAAGCACTGAAGTAAAAAAAAAAAAATTATACAAAATATATATTTTCCAAAATAATTGGGCTCTAAAACTGCAATAAAATCAAAGCCATACGTCTAAGTAAGTTGTGTTCCAATTAGGGCTGTAAACGATTGATCGCGATTAATCGAATCCAAAATAAAAGTTTGTGTTTACATAATGTGTATAGTGTATAATTATTTTGTATATATAAATACACACACACATGCATGTATACATTTGAGAAATATTTGCATTTGTATAATGCATATATATTTTTAGATAATTTATATTATATATAAATATAACTATTATATATATATATATAAATAAAACAGTTTTCTTAAATATATACATGCATGTGTGTGTATTTATTTATACAAAATAATTACACACACCTATATTATGTAAAAATTTTTTATTTTGGATTAATTATTTTAACGAATAATCATTTACAGCCCTATTTTAAATGAAACCTAATTTTGATGATTACTAAAATATGTGATGTGTAAAAGACGCACACCAAGTGTCCCGCGACCAGAATGCTAGCAGTTAGCAAGTTAAAGTGCAGAAATGAACATTAGTGTCACTCCAACCGCACACGTCTTACTTCCAGTGCGCACACGAGTGGTTTAGCGGATGAAGACTCGTCCAGTCGAGCACAGAGTCGCGGGGACGAGGACAGCCTCATGTCCCACTCACTCACAGACGCTTCACAGCGCATCTCCAAAAACGACCTCTTCAGCTCACTGACGCTCAGCTGATGCTGCACTAGTTCTGTGGGCGTGTCCTGATCCACCAATCACAGCACAGCGAAAGATCAGAAAGGGGCGGGGCATTACAAAGATTTCAAACAAGTGTCATTCGCTGCATCCGAAATCAAATACTCCCGTACTGTATAGTATGAGCTAACATGCATGTCCGGATTCACAGCAGGTGAAAAGTAAACAGTCAAATCAAAAATTATTCAGACACCAGATATCATTTTTTAAATTTTACTAGTGTGTGCAGGACACTATAGTTTATTATGCAAGTGAGGATTGCAAAATTAAGTAAACTGTGTGACATATTATACCCAAGAATTCTTCATACAGTGACTACCAGTAACATTTATAACAATTTGGGACCAAATATTATTCCGACACTTTGAGCTGATCATGTTTTCTTCGGTGTTTTGTCTGTAATTGCTAATGCTCTTTTCACACACACTGAACACAATGAAGCATTGCTTGGTCACTGGTTGAGCTGAACTGGTATTATCTAATTGTGTAGTTAAATTTACCAGCTGACAGATATTCAACATAATTCATGTGTGAGACAGTCTAACAGAAGTGTGTGTGTGTGTGTGTGTGTGTGTGTGTGTGTGTGAGACAGTCTAACAGAAGTGTGTGTGTGTGTGTGTGTGTGTGTGTGTGTGTGTGTGTGTGTGTGTGTGTGTGAGTGTGTGTGTGTGAGACAGTCTAACAGAAGGATGGACAAAACCTGTCAAATATCAACTGAGTTCATAACTCCATTTTCTGAACTATAGTGAATAAACTGATAATGTGAGAAATGTTGAAGGTCTGAATACGTTTTGGTTCGACTGTGTACTAGATTCTGAAGTGTGCATCTGATAGACACTGATAGTCACGTGACAATAACAACATGGCGGATATAGTACGCCGGAATTTCCTTCATACAAACCATATTCTTGTATAAGTAAATTCACATGTAATACCTATTTAGAAAGTAAGTGATTTCAGACGCAGCGATTGGCTTTTCTATGGGAGCTTAAAAAAATGCACGAAAATTTAAAAAATAAGGTAATTGCGACTTTTTATCTCACAATTCAGACCCATTTTCTTTGAGTTGCGAGTTATAAACTCATAATTATGATTTTACATCTTGCAATTTTCTGTTATTAAAATCTGTTTATAAAAAAAAGTTAGAATTGTGAGATATAAACTAGCTATTTCGAAAAAAAAAAAGTTGCAATTACCTTGTTTATTTGTTTTATTCCGTGGCGGAAACTTTTCATTGCTTAAAGCTTCCTGTTAAATTAAGCCCAAAGTGTACTGCGGCTTGCACGTGTACAGTGCGTATTATGCACATTTTGTCACCAGATTAGTACGAATGTTCTTTGTACACGCATGTGGCACTAATCAGTTGTTCCACAAGGTGGCAGCACTGGACCGGGCCGTTGTATCTCAGTAGAACACGAAACTAAAGAGACAGAACAACGACAACAACAACAAAACCCCTGAAGAACAACAGACGCGTCCGCAACTTTAGTTTAAAAGAGTGCAAAGACATTTTTATCATTCGTAACTTCTGGAGAGAAATAGCGCAGACACTGGGCGAAGACGAAACTTTCTAAAGCGCATGTACAGGAGAAACTGGAAAAATGAGAATATGGTGCAAAAGTTAATTTCTTTCAGTAATTCAACTTAAAACGTGAAACTAATATATTATATAGACTCATTACATGCAAAGTGAGATATTTCACGCCTTTATTTGTTATAATTTTGATGATTATGGCTTACAGCTTATGAAAACCTTTTCACAATATTCTAATTTTGAATTTGGGGTTTTCATAATCTGTAAGACATAATCATCAAAATTATAACAAATAAAGGCTTGAAATATCTCACTTTGCATGTAATGAGTCTATATAATATATTAGTTTCAGCTTTTAAGTTGAATTACTGAAAGTTTTGCACAATATTCTAATATTTCCAGTTTCACCAGTATGTATGTGAACGAATGCTATCAAATGGAGTTAACTTTAAAAGGTTACTGTACTTGTTTGACTGTACGTGTTCAATAGCGGAAAAAACAAGTATACTTTGGGCTTTAGTGTTTTATTGATGCATCATCACACTGTGATCACGTGTTAAACACAAAGATCTGTTTGTGCAAGTTGGAAATTTCCAATGGTTTAATTAATGCGAGGGCTTGAAACACTACATTTACAACTAAAATAAGAACAAGTGCTGTTAGGATGGACTGCAGTTATAGTTTACAGCTATTCACCGGCTCATATGAGCATCAGTTTAATCCAAAACACACACACACACACACACACACCCTCATGCTTCACAAACCTCCAACATGAGATTACTGTGCTTGACAAACACGTTCTCTCCTTTAATCCGTTTTATGAAACTATACTAGAGAAAGAGTGGAGGAAAGAAGACGCTTTCAGCAACTCAATCCACATCTAAACATTTCATGAGTAAAGATAAAACACAAGCAAACGTGTGGTGATGACACAGACTGAGGGATGACTCCGGTTGAAATGGGTTAAACTAGCCTAAGGAGGTTTGCTGGTCTTTACTGGTTTATTTGGGTTCTCAGGATTAAAGAAGTAGTTCACTTTCACATTAAAATTTCCTGATAATTTACTCTCCCGCACATCATCCAAGATGTCCATGTCTTTCTTTCTTGAGTCGAAAAGACATTAAGGTTTTTGAGGAAAACATTCCAGGATGTTTCTCCATATAATGGACTTCAGTGGCAACCAACGGTTTGAAGGTCCAAATGTGAGTTTCAGCTTCAAAGTCTCGACACTAACCCTTATCACTTATCTAGCGAAACCATCCGTCATTTTCTAAAAGATATACTTTTTAACCACAAATGCGCGTCTTGTACCGTCTCTGAGATGCGCCGCGCATTACATTCATCACGTTGGAAAGGTCACGCGTGCCGTAGTCGGAAGTACAAGTGTTTACAAGTGTGGAGTAGAGGACCGTTCAAAGTAATTGTGTGTTGAATAACTCATATTTTATGTGTTTCAGTTTATTGTTTAAAATGGGCCTTACGAGTGCATATCCTTGATGTTTAACGATGTCACGCGTGACTTTTCCAACGTGATGATGTAATGTGCGGCGCATCTCAGAGACGATACAAGACGCGCATTTGTGGTTAAAAAGTATACTTTTTTTTTTTATAAAATGGTCGCTGGTTTGTCTGGATTAAAAAGTATTTAATTTTTCTTATTTTATAAAATGGTCGCTGGTTTGTCTAGATTAAAAGTATATAATTTTTTTAAAATATAAAATGGCCGCTGGTTTGTCTAGATTAAAAAGTATATAATTTTTTTATTTATAAAATGGCCGCTGGTTTGTCTGGA
>JARPMJ010008613.1:0-33189 GCA_033366665.1 Phoxinus dragarum | reverse complement strand
AGCAGTACACAAAAGGATTTTAACATAAATAGGATAAAAGAAAGAATCACAATACAAGCATCACATTACATAACCACATTACTGTGATCAAAGGAGGCATAACAACAAACACAGATTTCTCTTCTAGACTTTTTTCCTTTTATAAGATTCCAAGGACTTAAACTGGGTGACATTTTAACTTGCTGTACATAGCATAACCCGCATCAAAACATTTACTAACTTTGTTTTTACCGTTTTCAGTTCGCACAACATTAGCCAGGACAACATTAGCCAGGACAACATTAGCCAGGACAACATTAGCCAGGACAACATTAGCCAGGACAACATTAGCCAGGACAACATTAGCCAGGACAACGAACAGAGGGCAAAATGGCTCTTTAGTTCGATTAACCGCGCACACACAGCACTACCCTTAAACACTGCATTCAGTCTTTATTACAATTTAACCCATTCTGATTCAACACTGTACAAAACTAACTTTATGCATTTGAATTAAAACATTTAAAATATTAAACCGAAAATACATTTATGACAGCCAATGAAAGATGTGCTCGTAAATACCGGTTACAAAATGGTGACTGTATAAAAGCGCACAACGATGGAGACAACTTCAGGAGACTTTTTAATAGAACAATTAACAGAAGAATCACGAGGAGAAACACTAGACATCAACAATAACTTAAATTAAATGCAAGCCAACGACCAGGGAGAAAGAGAGGGTCTAAATACAGATAACTGATCAGGGAACCGAGACACAGCTGGGGCAAATTAACTCAACAGTAACCATAGTAACAAACAGGGAGAGAACGGAGAACTGACTAGTTCATTTGGTTCAGCGGTGTTGTGTTAATGAAGACGGTGAAACTGGGAACAAGGAGTGGTGGGAAACTGAAAACAATGGACATGAAAAGTCCAAAAACAAACAGAACAATGCCTAATGGGTAAACTATTAAATGGTCCAATATTAAGAACAAATAAGTGGTTAATTTCAATGTTCAAATACTTAAATGAATTGCACAAATCCAAAGGACTTAAATGTGTATGCTTAAAATAAAACAAGTCCCTTAACAACTTTTAGGTACACAAGGACAAAGTCCTTATTAGAAATGGTTCAGATCCAAACCCTTATTCTGAAGAGCTGTGGGATAAACACCATACAAGCTTTATGTGGGATGTAGCTGAATGTTACTCACCCTTTTTCAGTGACAATGAAAAAGCAATTAACCAATTCCTCAGATTCACACATCGTTGGTGTATAAAACAAGCCACAATTAGACTAACAGGAAAAAGAAACAAATAAACCAGTGAAGACTATAGTAACACAAGAACTCCTCACTTCCGTCACAATCAAACTTCCGTGCCTCCAACAGTCCTCATTAAAGAAACAACTCTTGATTGGGTCATTACATTTAAGTAGTGAGGGGACGGTTGATACCGGGACTCTGACGCTCCGAAGCAGTTTTCAAAACACTATTGTATCACACACTGTACCGATGCTTGTCCATCAACTGTTTGGTTACTGACATTCTACAATATATCATCTTTTGTGTTCAGCAGAAAGAAATTCATACAGTTTTGAAACAACTTGAGGGTGAGTCATTTTTTAAAGTGAACTATTCCTTTAAGTCTTGTCTGTGAAACCAGAAAATAGACAGAATTTTAACTCACTAATTCCAAAGTTCAGCAGCTTCCTTGCTCTCCAACGTCCATCACATCCTGTGCAAGATCAGCTTGTGGGCATTTATAGTCCTGAGCACAACCATTGACAGACATGCAAACAATCAGGAAATAAATTCACCAAACAACCAATAATTATAATAAGCTTTTTGTACATGCCCTAATCCACAAATTATTTAACAGACATTTTCTCATTGAAAATTGTTTAATTTTAAAACAACAAACAACCCCTTCATCTTCTACACTTGGTGTCTCCTACCTCCCATGATGCACCACAGCAAAGATATAAAAGTTAAATTCAGAAACTGTCCTGGTTTTTCAGCTGGTGGTCACATCGGATGGCTTTCTGGTTTGTTTGGCCTGGTTTTTAATGAATTGTGCAAATTTTTCGATTTTTCACCTGCTGCTCGTCTGCCAAATGCTTTCTCTGCAGGATTTATATGAAAGATAGGTTGGAACTTTCTTAATACTTACTTTTTTGATAAAGGGACTTTTGACCATGTATTAGGCTGTCCACAATGTGTTGTTATTGAAATATAACACGGGGAGCATTAAATAAATCTTTGTGAGCAGCTAATAGTAAGATTTGTCCATATCTGTTGTAATTTGCTAGCTATATTGATACTGAAACTCTTGCACAGCTATTACACTTACACTCCTGACCATAACAAACTATTTATTTGACTGCTTCCAGTATCATTCCAGAAGTCCTTCTGGTTTCCCTCCCGTCATTTCTGGTCACTGATCCATCAGTCTTCTGTTCCTCTCTAATGGAACGAGCTGCCAACCTCACACTGATCTACTGAGACCATCACAGCTTTGAGGAGCCAGCTAAAGACGTGCCATTTCTGCAAACACTTAACTAATTCACAACCATAAACAAAGGCACTTACTATGACTCCTATGTATTTATTTTAAAAAAGCTTGTGTAATTCTCCATTTGAAACTTGGCATTGTGTACTACGGCTATTGTTGGATTTTAGGACTCATTAATTGCTTGTGAAGTTCCACATTTGTTAGTCACTTTGGATAAAAGCATATGATCAATCCATAAATGTAATTAGTTCTCATAAACTGAACATGTTTTTGTATGGATTTCCACTGGATACAGTTTAGTTTAAAACAAAAACAATCATCTCATTGTTCCGAACCTTCATGAATTCCTTCAGTGGAATACAAAACATGATGTTGGACATATTTCATTATATGATTATACACTATATATCAATGATAGCAAAGCTAGTCATAAATTATTATTATTATTTTAATAAATAAATATAATATTGTTACCAGTAATGAACATTTCTATTAAGTCTATGTAATTTGTTTGATTTGAGTCATTTTAACAAAAAATGTTTAATGTATTTTATTAGAATATTCAAAACTACGGTTAAAAAGACACTACATAATTTATTTTAAATTCAAAACAAAGTTCAACAGCCTCAAGAAGAATTTAGAATAAATCAATGAATTGATCTAACATTCCTCATGATCTCACATCAAATCTGTCATAATGATTCTATTTCTAAAAATAATATGACCCACTCTGACCACAAACAAATCAGAAAAAAACTGAAACTAAAACAATATGTACAGTAGTGTGTTGTTCAAAAAACTCCTGGATCAGTCCATCTCCAGTGGTTTTAGGTCCCCAAATCACTCATTTGCTAGTTTGTTTAACAGGTTCAGGCACATTAAATCTTTCCACGTTAGCGTGGTCGGCCACCACCAGCGTTTTTCATCATTTTCACAAAACTTTCATGTCAAGTCATCTACATTTATAAAGAGCTTTTAACAATGTTTCAAAGTGGCTTTACAGTAATAAACGGATAATTTAAGGTAACAGAGATGGTTTTGTCTTTATAGCGGTTCTTGAATAATGTTATTTTCCAGCTAAAGTTAGTTTTGATTGATTCACTTCCGTGGCAACGATCATTAGTTATTAAATTAGAGACCGCTAAGACGACAGCGTTCTCTCTACACAGACTTTACACTGAACCTGTGAGAAACACTGATGGCGCTCACGTGCGCATTAATTAATTCTACAGTTATGCGCATTTGAATATATGTGCGCAGGTTTGTAATTTCCTACAAACCAAGCCTTAACAAACTACTTGCCTGGCATTGAAATTTTGAAACTGAATTTTATCACTTCGGGGTAGATACGCGAAACCGAAACTATCCCGACAACGCTTTATCTGTAGAGTGGTAAAGGGATCCTTCACAGGGGAGAGACTAGTAGGCACTTCATGGCCCCCTTAATAATTTGTTTAATTTTTATCTGACAGCTAACTTAAAATGCTTTCATTATTTGTGTAACTTACCAAAATAAGTTCTGTTAACAAGCCATTTGTCTAGTCTAGGGTATAAAGATTTAGAACTACTTTAGGCTGAGGCTTGAGCCACTGCTGTGCAGTTTTGGGAAAGAGAGAATGATATTAAGCATTGTATGTAACTTTGCTCTGGTAATCTGCAAGGCTCTTTGAAATAATTCAGTAAAGGGATATAGATCTGCAATGCTGTCAAGTGTAGTTGTTAAAAAAAAAAAAAATCAACACCTCAGAAAAAGTCAACCAGCAAGTGTCTTTAAGGTCCACCCATGTTGTCTTCTGTGGAGACACAAGCAGTGGACAGTTAATAATCTACTAATACAAATTAAGTTTACTTGATGTTGTGAGTTCCAATTTCAAGCTCCTGTCCATCTTGTTTGAAACTTGTTCATCCTACCCCTGTGAATTCCACAATTAAAGTAATAAAGAATATTTTGATTGTATTGAAATGTGTCGCTCCCTATATTTAGCAGAAATGTTTGACTGCAAATTGTGTTTTTGATTGACGTTGAAGTTGGTTCTTCTGCCTGTCTTTGCATTGAAGTATCTCTGGTTGACCTCAAAAACACTAACTTAGGATCTATAAGCTCTTTATCAGTCGCACTTACCTTAATTACATGAAAGCTGTAAGTCAGCGTAATTGAAACGAGTGTTCCTTAAACGCTGTGCATCTTAATTCCCAACAGGATTAGAGTGCAGATCTCTTTCTGCTTTCTTTAATCTAAGATAAGCTAAAGTGTATATAACAGCCAGCCATCACCTCTGCTTTCAGAGCTCATGACAAACACACAACGCTCTTCTGTGGTCTTCATGTTCTCGCCATGACTCGCGTAAATTTCACTGCTCAGCCATTCTCAGTTCTCAGTGGCATTGTTTTCTCCATCCAGCCGGTTTCCCTCTCAGGTGTGTGTCCCGCAGTGTGAGCGACCGCTACTCATCATGAGTGAGAAACACACGTCCTCCGGGCCGCCGCTGTGTGTGCAGCTCTTCTCTGCGCTGGCGCTGGTGTGTTTCGGCATCTACTGCATCGGCAAAGGAGTTTCCTTCGGCCTCTTCAACTGGTGGTACATCTTGGGCGCCGCGTGTCTGCTGGCCACAGCCTTCGCTGCCTTCCGCGTGTACGAGGTGTGTGTGATCCTGGCGCGGAGAGAAACGGAGGGAGACGCGTGTGTGACACTGCCCTGAGGCCTGAAGCTGATGACTGAACACATCTGTGAGGAGAAGCTGACTCTGATGAAGCTCATGGCATGTAAAACAACATCCTTTGTCAATTTTACAATAAAGCAAGTGACAATTCTGTGTCATATTGAACAGCGCTCATAATCGTTATTAAATCACAACACATCTAGGAAATGTCAGGGACCAAGAAGTGTAAGAAAAAAATGTATTGTACAAAACTATGACATGAAAAAATCAATTAAGTTGTTTGTTCACCTATTTTAGGTGTTGAAATAAAAAAAATAAAAAATGTTCCCTTTCAGACGATTTACCAAAACTAGTGCAAAAAAACCTTAGTGTTGTTTTTAGCATTGATTCAGGAAAAAGCAAACCTTACATGTGAATGCTGTTTGTTCTAGCTGGCAGATTTATTGGATGGCAATTGTCAGATTGAAACGCTTCACTGGGATTAAAGAGACTGAGGGAAGTTTATTTATTTAATGTAAGATTCTCTGTTCATTAGGCCAAATGCCATTGTATCATTAAGTCAAGTCAAGTCACCAACATTTATATAGCGCTTTTAACAATATAGATGGTTTCAAAGCAGCTTTAAGGCCCTTTTACACGGGACGCGTTTTTACGCAAGAATAATTTGCGCAAAGGTTTTTTATTTTTTGATCAGCTGTTTGTGTAATGAGTGCTTCACACCGAACGCGAATGTGCTGCGGTGAAAAAACAACTTTTATTTTTTCCGCTTCAATGTTGATTTTTTTTTACACTATTGCGGCGACAGAAAAGGCTTCAGCCAATCACATACAGTGGATTGTTTATTTGATTGCATGTAAACGTAGCTCTGATGATTTTAAGAGAACAGCTCACCTCAGCAGACTGCCAGACGCTGCTCCGGACCGAGCGGTTCCTGCAGTGTGTGGTTTGTCTCGTCAGATGTGGTGCCACTGTCTGAAGGAGCTCCTCAAATTGTCCCACAGTCACCCGAAATTAAGTGCGGGACCGGCCATGATAAAGTTTTAGCTCTTATACCAGATTAGCATACTCCCCTTCAGACTCTCTGTTCTTTAAGATTCAGTGCACCCAAAACCTTCTTTTCTGTCTTTTAAAGAAAATGATAAGCTCGTCTTCACTTGATGATAATGATGAAGTATCCATGTTTTCCTCAGCTGTCGGCGCGAAAGTTTTGGAATGTTGAAGTTCTGACCGTCGCAAATTCCGTTACGGCTGATGTGAATGGTTTTTACGCAAACTATTCGGTTTTTCGTTTCGCTTTTTTTTTACGCGTCCGGTGTGAAAGGGCCTTTACAGTGATAATAGGAATTTACAGTAACAGAAAGTGTTTTGGCTTTACAGCAGCTCTAGAATAAAGTTATTTTCCAGCTAAAGTTAGTTTTGATTGATTCACTTCCGTTGCAAAGATCATTAGTTATCAACATAGGGGCCGCTAACACAACACCGCTCTAACAGAAAACCCTTAATGCGATCCGGCCGCTTACTCGCACAACAGCAGTGCCTAGTGTCTCGAGAACGCAAACTTTGAAATAGGTTCCAAGGTACAAGCCATGAAATTTGTAAAAAAAAAAAAAAAAAAAAAGGTTATCTGTTCAAACTTCAAAAACGCAAACCTGTGAGAATGCTGACAGCGTGCACATGCGTATTACGTGTTTAGTCTATAGGTATGTACGTTTTAATGTATATGTGCACAGGCGTGTAGTCTTTCTTTACAAATTGACCTCAACAAATGACTTGTCTTGCCTTGTAAAAATGTATAATACAGAATTATTTAAGGAATTATTTAATTTAAAAAATAAAGAAAAAAAATTATCGCTTCCGCCTAGCCATGTGAACTGGAATTATCCTGGCAATGTTTTATCTGTGCAGAGGTAAAGGGAAGGGAGGGAAGCCTTAACAGGGGAGAGGACTAGTGACACTTCAGGGACTGTGTTGTCGTCGTGTCCTGGCGCTGGTCCTTCATCAGATCTGGATCCGGCTTGGATCTGGCGGACTGCGGTAAACCTCGGGATAAACAGAGAGACTAATATTAGCGTAGACGCCATTCTTCTTATGATGTAACAAGTACATCAGGATTTATGCGAAGTGTTCCCGGTCCCGGCTGTTCTAAACTATGCAGCCTAACATTGAGTTATAGAAGTCTATAATGTGTTATATGTACGCTAGGTCAAAGAGATGTGTTTTCAGTCTAGATTTAAACTGACAGTGTGTCTGCTTCCCAGTAGCGGTTCTACATTGAATTACACCCTGGGCGAGACCCCCTTCGAGCGCCCCCCCAACACAAAAAAAAACACAATAAAATTACAAATCCTTCATTTGAAAAACACAGTTAAGATAATCCAGTTATTTAACTATTGTTATATTAATCAAACTTTCAGGGAGGAACCATTAGCTCATTGGTTACTGCCTCGAATTATGGCACACTTTTAGTTATGACTTGTTAAACTATACTTTGTTTCGAAATAGAGTTTTTAAAAGTGAAAGTGGCCGAGGGCTACTCCTGTAACACAATACTTAAATCTCTTAAATAATATCTCATATCAACAACTATCCAAACTGTTTTAGACCTAAAATAGTTTTTGTAGGCCTAAAATAGTTTTTGTAGGCCTATGTCACCCTTAAATGTCAGAGAAAAGAACAGGATCAGAGTTTTTTTTTATAGAAAAATGTACTTTGCATATTATAGGCTACTGTAAAAACACATAATTATAGGTGATTTTAGTTGATCATTACTAGAGATGAAATGGCATGAAAATTTCATTTCGTGATTATAGTGACCAAAATGATCCCGGTTATCACAGAATCTTGTTCAAAAAGTACTAATACTACACAATGAAATCAATTCACCAAGTTTTATATTGAAAACCAGCAAATAACATAAAATTAGCATCAATATGCACTTTTTGTTTACATAAACATTAAAATAATAACATTAAAGATGATGGCCAGATTTTAAAGGAGTGTCTTTTACGTTATCTACTAACATGTACACGTTCAAATAACATTTTGACAAAAAAGGTTCTATAAAAAGATAAACTTCACATATTTCAGCCTTTAAATAATTTTTATAAAAGAGAATGAGCCAAAAAAGATAAATTACTGACATTTACAATGCACATTAGCTTATCTTTTATTATTAATAGTAAAATTCGGTCCGATTTTCCCATGCCGTCTGTCGTTGCTATGCAACCATGAACTGCGCTCTCCACAACGACAAAGAAGTTTTAGTAGATAATGGATTTCCACCACCGAAAAACGCTTGCTGTAGCTCTGCTACAAGATTTATTTACGGAGAAGAGAAAAACACCCACGGTGTTTGGGTGCACCCCCATACTGAAAGGATAAAAAAAAATTCATCTCGCTGCCCCTGGAAAAAATTAGCGCTTCGCTTCAATTATGAGCGCGCTTCCCGTGCGTCTACATTTCAAATAACAAACTCGAGCGCGCAAAAGACGCGATATGTGAACGGCCCCAATTGGCAAGCTACCTCCAATCAGGCCACGAGCTACTGGTAGCTCGCGAGCGACGTGTTGGAGACCCCCTTGACATAAAACGGTTTGCCCGTGCCATAAAACCGCTAATCTACCGTCAGCAGTCGATTTTGATATTCTAGGTATTATTAACTGGCCGGAATTTTGAGATCGCAGTAGACGTGAAGAACTATTATGTGTTAAGAGCTCGCTCAAGTACTGCGGAGCTAAACCATTTAGTGCTTTGCAAGTAATCAGCAATATTATTATTTTTTTACAATGTTTAATAGGAGGCAAATGCAGTGTTGACAGCTGTAGTTTGTTTATTAAGCGTGCAGGGCAACCACCCATAAGAGCATTACAATAATCTAGCCTGGAGCGTCATTGTCATTGAGAGAATAGGACCTAATTTATTAAGTGATTTATTATCATTAAGACATGTCTTTTCTCCAGAGCTGCTTCGAAACGATCTGTATTGTGAAACGCACTTTACAAATAAACGTGAGCTGACACTGATTTGCACTCAGATGGCATGTCTTCAGTCAGAAAATACACACAAAGTGGCTTTGGTAAAATAAAAAAAATAAAAATAATATATATAATTATTGTGATGTGGGATGTAAATAAAACCAAAGAGGTAAATTAAAGATATTTGTGACCTATCAGTAGAAATTTTACCATGACAACTTTAGCCAGACAAAAGTTACTCCGTCATAGAGACTAATGATGATGGACGTTTAAAACATTGGCGTGGCCAATTCATTTCCTCATTTATTCACACAGCTAATGTTTGTCTGCCCTTTAAAATGACATCCAACCACTTTCTGCAGCTGTACACATAATTACACACTGAAATCATGCTTGATTGTTCTAAATCTGTAATCCTGGATTGTCTTTTGTGTGCTAAAAAGTGGTTATATACATGACTTATTTTGGTCACAAAATTAGAAGCTTTTCCAGAGGTTTATTGGGCTTAAAGCTGCCGGATTGAAGTCTTCAGTATGTACATTCAGAAACAAAAGGGCTCGCAGTATCAAACAACAGGGATATAAAACAATGAAATATACAAATGTTACAAATCTGTCAGCATCTGCACTCAACATCTCACACACCAATAAACACTTCACCACGAACAGAAATATGATACACACAGTGGCCCTCATTTATCATTCTTGCGTGGAAACGGGCGTATATGTTGGCGTGAGATTATGCTTACACTCCTCTCACCGCCTGATTTATGAAGCTGTGCGTACCTTTGAAATCCAGGTGTACGCAATACCTGCCCTTGATAAATGCCGTGGCTGAAAACGATCGTCATTAGATTCACACGCCCCTATATATTCACGTCTCCGCCTCCCCCACGCCCTCATTTTACACCATGGACACACGGAAGACGGCAAAGAGGAGAAACTTCTCCGGTGGAAATCCAGTTTAAATCGCTGGTTGGTTGAGCAAATTACCTTACAATGCATTATTTTACAGCACGAGTTTTGAAACTATTAGCGTT
The DNA here is from genome assembly GCA_033366665.1 of Phoxinus dragarum. NCBI lineage: Eukaryota > Metazoa > Chordata > Actinopteri > Cypriniformes > Leuciscidae > Phoxinus > Phoxinus dragarum. The sequence continues at coordinate 23,023 of JARPMJ010008613.1, read as the reverse complement.
GAATTTCGCATGACGTCACATGTAATGGAGTGTACAATAGTGATGATGATGTGAATAATTGCATGACAATTTGTAATATTCTTCTTATTAGTATTATGATTTTGATTATTAATGACGCTTATTGTTATTTAGAAGAAGAATGTCGTTGTTATTATTATTATTTGTATTAGTATTATTATTTAAAAGAAGAAGAATGTCATTTTAATTATTTTGTCAGTCTGAATTATTTTTTGGTCATTGAAAGCCTTTCATTCCTGAACCCTCTCCGTGCGCGCCTGCCGGGCTTAACTCACTAAAATAAACACCGAAGTTTATCATTTCTATGTTGTTGTTTTTTTACAGTGGGTCATAATATATCATATCTTTAGTTTGTCAGTGCATTTTGTGGTGTTAGGAATTGTTTTTCTACGCATTTCAGCACTAACTCAAAACGTGCGTACATGTAAACCACCGCCTGAGCTGGCGTAGGATTCGAGCGTGCCGTACGCCAACGTCCATATTGATAAATCGCAAAGTCACCGTGGTTTTGGGTGTACGCTGGAAATTTGGTGTACGCACTTTTCATAAATGAGGGCCAGTGTGTGTAAACCTCTAGTCTGTGAATCAAAGGATGATATTAAGCGTATGAAGCTCTGAGGTCAGCCAGCCTCCTCCGCAGAACAGTCAATGCCGGCGTAGGTGAACTTCTCATAGAGCGTCGTGTTGACGTACGTCTGGACAGAATGAGAGGAGAAGGTCATCAGTAACACAACATGTAATGATGCTCTTCATCAGAACTGGAAGAGTAATAATCCCCATGATACCTTCCTCTCCTCCAGCATACGATTGAGTGACATCAGGATCTGAGCGAATGACGGTCTCTCATACGGCTTCTCCTTCCAGCACTGTTTCATCAGCTCATACCTGTAGAGCGAGACAGAAAGTGTTCATTCCTGTTGCCCTCGCACATGTGTGGCTGACCGGCGCTTCACACTTACACCTCGTCATCGCAGTTGAGTGGCTTCTCCAGCCGGAAGCCCAGGGGGAGTTTCTCGTAGAGCTCAGCGCACGTCAGACCACAGTACGGTGTTCCTCCTGCCAATCAAGAGCCAATCACATGTCAGCAGGAACACCGAACTCCAATACGGTAGGTGTGTCCCAAATGATGCGCTAAATGTTCTCTAACCCATCTAGTGTATGAGTTTTATAGGGTTATTTAGTCATTCAGTATCCGTCTGATAGCATGTCTTCATACGCTAGGTTTAATTAAACCTGCGATCAATGAGTGCATGAAGTGTCCAATTAACTTGATTCATCATCCAGGTTTTTGAAGTGCTTTTTAGAATTTCCTCATTACTCACACTATTTATGTAAACCAGTGCATAAGCACATGAATTGGGGCGCATCTACAGTAATATTGAGAATATTGAGTAACATGCAGTGAAAACAAACCTAAGCTGACCACCTCCCAGAGCAGCACGCCGTACGACCACCTGCGCAGACACACACAGCACAGACACAACACGTTACACTCAGCGCAGACACACACAGCGCAGACACACACAGCGCAGACACACACAGCGCAGACACAACACGTTACACTCAGCGCAGACACACACAGCGCAGACACACACAGCACAGACACAACACGTTACACTCAGCGCAGACACACACAGCGCAGACACACACAGCGCAGACACAACACGTTACATTCAGCGCAGACACACACACAGTGCAGACACAACTCGTTACATTCAGCGCAGACATACACACAGTGCAGACACAACACGTTACACTCAGCGCAGACACACACAGCGCAGACACAACACGTTACATTCAGCGCAGACACACACACAGTGCAGACACAACACGTTACACTCAGCGCAGACACACACAGCACAGACACACACAGCGCAGACACAACACGTTACACTCAGCGCAGACACACACAGCACAGACACACACAGTGCAGACACAACACGTTACACTCAGCGCAGACACACACAGCGCAGACACACACAGCGCAGACACAACACGTTACACTCATCGCAGACACACACAGCGCAGACACAACACGTTACATTCAGCGCAGACACACACACAGTGCAGACACAACACGTTACACTCAGCGCAGACACACACAGCGCAGACACACACAGCGCAGACACACACAGCGCAGACACACACAGCGCAGACACACACAGCGCAGACACACACAGCGCAGACACACACAGCGCAGACACACACAGCGCAGACACAACACGTTACACTCAGCGCAGACACACACAGCGCAGACACACACAGTGCAGACACAACACGTTACACTCAGCGCAGACACACACAGCGCAGACACACACAGTGCAGACACAACACGTTACACTCAGCGCAGACACACACAGCGCAGACACACACAGCGCAGACACACACAGCGCAGACACAACACGTTACACTCAGCGCAGACACACACAGCGCAGACACACACAGTGCAGACACAACACGTTACACTCAGCGCAGACACACACAGCGCAGACACACACAGTGCAGACACAACACGTTACACTCAGCGCAGACACACACAGCGCAGACACACACAGCGCAGACACAACACGTTACACTCAGCGCAGACACACACAGCGCAGACACACACAGCGCAGACACAACACGTTACACTCAGCGCAGACACACACAGCGCAGACACACACAGTGCAGACACAACACGTTACACTCAGCGCAGACACACACAGCGCAGACACACACAGTGCAGACACAACACGTTACACTCAGTGCAGACACACACAGCGCAGACACACACAGCGCAGACACACTCAGCGCAGACACAACACGTTACACTCAGCGCAGACACACACAGCGCAGACACAACACGTTACACTCAGCGCAGACACACACAGCGCAGACACAACACGTTACACTCAGCGCAGACACACACAGCGCAGACACAACACGTTACACTCAGCGCAGACACACACACACAGCGCAGACACAACACGTTACACTCAGCGCAGACACACACAGCGCAGACACAACACGTTACACTCAGCGCAGACACACTCAGCGCAGACACACACAGCACAGACACAACACTCAGCGCAGACACACACAGCGCAGACACAACACGTTACACTCAGCGCAGACACACACACAGCGCAGACACAAAACGTTACACTCAGCGCAGACACACACAGTGCAGACACAACACGTTACACTCAGCGCAGACACACACACAGCGCAGACACAACACACGTTACTCTCACGCAGACACAACACACGTTACTCTCAGCGCAGACACAACACACGTTACTCTCAGCGCAGACACAACACTTGTTACTCTCACGCAGACACAACACACGATACTCTCAGCGCATACACAACACACGTTACACTCAGAGCAGACACAACACACGTTACTCTCACGCAGACACAACAAACGATACTCTCAGCGCATACACAACACACGTTACTCTCAAGCAGACACAACACACGTTACTCTCAGCGCATACACAACACACGTTACTCTCACGCAGACACAACACACGATAATCTTAGCGCATACACAACACACGTTACTCTCACGCAGACACAACACGTTACACTCAGAGCAGACACAACACACGTTACTCTCAGCGCAGACACAACACACGTTACTCTCAGCGCAGACACAACACACGTTACTCTCAGCGCAGACACAACACACGTTACTCTCAGCGCAGACACAACACACGTTACTCTCAGCGCAGACACAACACACGTTACTCTCAGCGCAGACACAACACACGTTACTCTCAGCGCATACACAACACACGTTACTCTCACGCAGACACAACACACGTTACTCTCAGCGCAGACACAACACACGTTACTCTCACGCAGACACAACACACGTTACTCTCACGCAGACACAACACGTTACACTCAGAGCAGACACAACACACGTTACTCTCAGCGCAGACACAACACACGTTACTCTCAGCGCAGACACAACACACGTTACTCTCAGCGCAGACACAACACACGTTACTCTCAGCGCAGACACAACACACGTTAATCTCAGCGCATACACAACACACGTTACTCTCAGCGCAGACACAACACACGTTACTCTCAGCGCAGACACAACACACGTTACTCTCACGCAGACACAACACACGATACTCTCAGCGCATACACAACACACGTTACTCTCAAGCAGACACAACACACGTTACTCTCAGCGCAGACACAACACACGATACTCTCAGCGCATACACAACACACGTTACTCTCACGCAGACACAACACACGATACTCTCACGCAGACACAACACACGTTACTCTCAGCGCAGACACAACACACGTTACTCTCAAGCAGACACAACACACGTTACTCTCAGCGCAGACACAACACACGATACTCTCAGCGCATACACAACACACGTTACTCTCACGCAGACACAACACACGATACTCTCACGCAGACACAACACACGATACTCTCAGCGCATACACAACACACGTTACTCTCACGCAGACACAACACACGATACTCTCACGCAGACACAACACACGTTACTCTCAAGCAGACACAACACACGTTACTCTCAGCGCAGACACAACACACGTTACTCTCACGCAGACACAACACACGATACTCTCAGCGCAGACACAACACACGATACTCTCAGCGCATACACAACACACGTTACTCTCACGCAGACACAACACACGTTACTCTCACGCAGACACAACACACGATACTCTCAGCGCAGACACAACACACGTTACTCTCACGCAGACACAACACGTTACACTCAGAGCAGACACACACAGCACAGACACAACACACGTTACTCTCAGCGCAGACACAACACGTTACACTCAGAGCAGACACGCACAGCGCAGACACAACACACGTTACTCTCACGCAGACACAACACACGTTACTCTCAGCGCAGACACACACAGCACAGACACAACACTCAGCGCAGACACACACAGCGCAGACACAACACGTTACACTCAGCGCAGACACACACACAGCGCAGACACAAAACGTTACACTCAGCGCAGGCACACACAGTGCAGACACAACACGTTACTCTCAGCGCAGACACACACAGCACAGACACAACACTCAGCGCAGACACACACAGCGCAGACACAACACGTTACACTCAGCGCAGACACACACACAGCGCAGACACAAAACGTTACACTCAGCGCAGACACACACAGTGCAGACACAACACGTTACACTCAGCGCAGACACACACACAGCGCAGACACAACACACGTTACTCTCACGCAGACACAACACACGTTACTCTCAGCGCAGACACAACACATGTTACTCTCAGCGCAGACACAACACTTGTTACTCTCACGCAGACACAACACACGATACTCTCAGCGCATACACAACACACGTTACACTCAGAGCAGACACAACACACGTTACTCTCACGCAGACACAACACACGATACTCTCAGCGCATACACAACACACGTTACTCTCAAGCAGACACAACACACGTTACTCTCAGCGCATACACAACACACGTTACTCTCACGCAGACACAACACACGATAATCTCAGCGCATACACAACACACGTTACTCTCACGCAGACACAACACGTTACACTCAGAGCAGACACAACACACGTTACTCTCAGCGCAGACACAACACACGTTACTCTCAGCGCAGACACAACACACGTTACTCTCAGCGCAGACACAACACACGTTACTCTCAGCGCAGACACAACACACGTTACTCTCAGCGCAGACACAACACACGTTACTCTCAGCGCAGACACAACACACGTTACTCTCAGCGCATACACAACACACGTTACTCTCACGCAGACACAACACACGTTACTCTCAGCGCAGACACAACACACGTTACTCTCACGCAGACACAACACACGTTACTCTCACGCAGACACAACACGTTACACTCAGAGCAGACACAACACACGTTACTCTCAGCGCAGACACAACACATGTTACTCTCAGCGCAGACACAACACACGTTACTCTCAGCGCAGACACAACACACGTTACTCTCAGCGCAGACACAACACACGTTAATCTCAGCGCATACACAACACACGTTACTCTCAGCGCAGACACAACACACGTTACTCTCAGCGCAGACACAACACACGTTACTCTCACGCAGACACAACACACGATACTCTCAGCGCATACACAACACACGTTACTCTCAAGCAGACACAACACACGTTACTCTCAGCGCAGACACAACACACGATACTCTCAGCGCATACACAACACACGTTACTCTCACGCAGACACAACACACGATACTCTCACGCAGACACAACACACGTTACTCTCAGCGCAGACACAACACACGTTACTCTCAAGCAGACAAAACACACGTTACTCTCAGCGCAGACACAACACACGATACTCTCAGCGCATACACAACACACGTTACTCTCACGCAGACACAACACACGATACTCTCACGCAGACACAACACACGATACTCTCAGCGCATACACAACACACGTTACTCTCACGCAGACACAACACACGATACTCTCACGCAGACACAACACACGTTACTCTCAAGCAGACACAACACACGTTACTCTCAGCGCAGACACAACACACGTTACTCTCACGCAGACACAACACACGATACTCTCAGCGCAGACACAACACACGATACTCTCAGCGCATACACAACACACGTTACTCTCACGCAGACACAACACACGTTACTCTCACGCAGACACAACACACGATACTCTCAGCGCAGACACAACACACGTTACTCTCACGCAGACACAACACGTTACACTCAGAGCAGACACACACAGCACAGACACAACACACGTTACTCTCAGCGCAGACACAACACGTTACACTCAGAGCAGACACGCACAGCGCAGACACAACACACGTTACTCTCACGCAGACACAACACACGTTACTCTCAGCGCAGACACACACAGCACAGACACAACACTCAGCGCAGACACACACAGCGCAGACACAACACGTTACACTCAGCGCAGACACACACACAGCGCAGACACAAAACGTTACACTCAGCGCAGGCACACACAGTGCAGACACAACACGTTACTCTCAGCGCAGACACACACAGCACAGACACAACACTCAGCGCAGACACACACAGCGCAGACACAACACGTTACACTCAGCGCAGACACACACACAGCGCAGACACAAAACGTTACACTCAGCGCAGACACACACAGTGCAGACACAACACGTTACACTCAGCGCAGACACACACACAGCGCAGACACAACACACGTTACTCTCACGCAGACACAACACACGTTACTCTCAGCGCAGACACAACACATGTTACTCTCAGCGCAGACACAACACTTGTTACTCTCACGCAGACACAACACACGATACTCTCAGCGCATACACAACACACGTTACACTCAGAGCAGACACAACACACGTTACTCTCACGCAGACACAACACACGATACTCTCAGCGCATACACAACACACGTTACTCTCAAGCAGACACAACACACGTTACTCTCAGCGCATACACAACACACGTTACTCTCACGCAGACACAACACACGATAATCTCAGCGCATACACAACACACGTTACTCTCACGCAGACACAACACGTTACACTCAGAGCAGACACAACACACGTTACTCTCAGCGCAGACACAACACACGTTACTCTCAGCGCAGACACAACACACGTTACTCTCAGCGCAGACACAACACACGTTACTCTCAGCGCAGACACAACACACGTTACTCTCAGCGCAGACACAACACACGTTACTCTCAGCGCAGACACAACACACGTTACTCTCAGCGCATACACAACACACGTTACTCTCACGCAGACACAACACACGTTACTCTCAGCGCAGACACAACACACGTTACTCTCACGCAGACACAACACACGTTACTCTCACGCAGACACAACACGTTACACTCAGAGCAGACACAACACACGTTACTCTCAGCGCAGACACAACACACGTTACTCTCAGCGCAGACACAACACACGTTACTCTCAGCGCAGACACAACACACGTTACTCTCAGCGCAGACACAACACACGTTAATCTCAGCGCATACACAACACACGTTACTCTCAGCGCAGACACAACACACGTTACTCTCAGCGCAGACACAACACACGTTACTCTCACGCAGACACAACACACGATACTCTCAGCGCATACACAACACACGTTACTCTCAAGCAGACACAACACACGTTACTCTCAGCGCAGACACAACACACGATACTCTCAGCGCATACACAACACACGTTACTCTCACGCAGACACAACACACGATACTCTCACGCAGACACAACACACGTTACTCTCAGCGCAGACACAACACACGTTACTCTCAAGCAGACACAACACACGTTACTCTCAGCGCAGACACAACACACGATACTCTCAGCGCATACACAACACACGTTACTCTCACGCAGACACAACACACGATACTCTCACGCAGACACAACACACGATACTCTCAGCGCATACACAACACACGTTACTCTCACGCAGACACAACACACGATACTCTCACGCAGACACAACACACGTTACTCTCAAGCAGACACAACACACGTTACTCTCAGCGCAGACACAACACACGTTACTCTCACGCAGACACAACACACGATACTCTCAGCGCAGACACAACACACGATACTCTCAGCGCATACACAACACACGTTACTCTCACGCAGACACAACACACGTTACTCTCACGCAGACACAACACACGATACTCTCAGCGCAGACACAACACACGTTACTCTCACGCAGACACAACACGTTACACTCAGAGCAGACACACACAGCACAGACACAACACACGTTACTCTCAGCGCAGACACAACACGTTACACTCAGAGCAGACACGCACAGCGCAGACACAACACACGTTACTCTCACGCAGACACAACACACGTTACTCTCAGCGCAGACACAACACACGTTACTCTCACGCAGACACAACACACGTTACTCTCACGCAGACACAACACACGTTACTCTCACGCAGACACAACACACGATACTCTCAGCGCATACACAACACACGTTACTCTCACGCAGACACAACACACGTTACTCTCAGAGCAGACACAACACACGTTACTCTCAGCGCAGACACAACACACGTTACTCTCACGCAGACACAACACGTTACACTCAGAGCAGACACAACACACGTTACTCTCAGCGCAGACACAACACACGTTACACTCAGAGCAGACACAACACACGTTACTCTCAGCGCAGACACAACACACGTTACTCTCAGCGCATACACAACACACGTTACTCTCACGCAGACACAACACACGTTACTCTCACGCAGACACAACACACGATAATCTCAGCGCATACACAACACACGTTACTCTCACGCAGACACAACACGTTACACTCAGAGCAGACACAACACACGTTACTCTCAGCGCAGACACAACACACGTTACTCTCAGCGCAGACACAACACGTTACACTCAGAGCAGACACACACAGCGCAGACACAACACACGTTACTCTCAGCGCAGACACAACACGTTACACTCAGAGCAGACACACACAGCACAGACACAACACACGTTACTCTCAGCGCAGACACAACACGTTACACTCAGAGCAGACACACACAGCACAGACACAACACACGTTACTCTCAGCGCAGACACAACACGTTACACTCAGAGCAGACACGCACAGCGCAGACACAACACACGTTACTCTCACGCAGACACAACACACGTTACTCTCAGCGCAGACACAACACACGTTACTCTCACGCAGACACAACACACGTTACTCTCACGCAGACACAACACACGATACTCTCAGCGCATACACAACACACGTTACTCTCACGCAGACAACACACGTTACTCTCAGGCAGACACAACACACGTTACTCTCACGCAGACACAACACACGATACTCTCAGCGCATACACAACACACGTTACTCTCAAGCAGACACAACACACGTTACTCTCAGCGCAGACACAACACACGTTACTCTCACGCAGACACAACACACGTTACTCTCAGCGCAGACACAACACACGTTACTCTCACGCAGACACAACACACGTTACTCTCACGCAGACACAACACGTTACACTCAGAGCAGACACAACACACGTTACTCTCAGCGCAGACACAACACACGTTACTCTCAGCGCAGACACAACACACGTTACTCTCAGCGCAGACACAACACACGTTACTCTCAGCGCAGACACAACACACGTTACTCTCACGCAGACACAACACACGATACTCTCAGCGCATACACAACACACGTTACTCTCAAGCAGACACAACACACGTTACTCTCAGCGCAGACACAACACACGATACTCTCAGCGCATACACAACACACGTTACTCTCACGCAGACACAACACACGATACTCTCACGCAGACACAACACACGTTACTCTCAGCGCAGACACAACACACGTTACTCTCAAGCAGACACAACACACGTTACTCTCAGCGCAGACACAACACACGATACTCTCAGCGCATACACAACACACGTTACTCTCACGCAGACACAACACACGATACTCTCACGCAGACACAACACACGATACTCTCAGCGCATACACAACACACGTTACTCTCACGCAGACACAACACACGATACTCTCACGCAGACACAACACACGTTACTCTCAGCGCAGACACAACACACGTTACTCTCAAGCAGACACAACACACGTTACTCTCAGCGCAGACACAACACACGTTACTCTCACGCAGACACAACACACGATACTCTCAGCGCAGACACAACACACGAAACTCTCAGCGCATACACAACACACGTTACTCTCACGCAGACACAACACACGTTACTCTCACGCAGACACAACACACGTTACTCTCACGCAGACACAACACACGATACTCTCAGCGCAGACACAACACACGTTACTCTCACGCAGACACAACACGTTACACTCAGAGCAGACACACACAGCACAGACACAACACACGTTACTCTCAGCGCAGACACAACACGTTACACTCAGAGCAGACACGCACAGCGCAGACACAACACACGTTACTCTCACGCAGACACAACACACGTTACTCTCAGCGCAGACACAACACACGTTACTCTCACGCAGACACAACACACGTTACTCTCACGCAGACACAACACACGTTACTCTCACGCAGACACAACACACGATACTCTCAGCGCATACACAACACACGTTACTCTCACGCAGACACAACACACGTTACTCTCAGAGCAGACACAACACACGTTACTCTCAGCGCAGACACAACACACGTTACTCTCAGCGCAGACACAACACACGTTACTCTCAGCGCAGACACAACACACGTTACTCTCAGCGCAGACACAACACACGTTACTCTCAGCGCAGACACAACACACGTTACTCTCAGCGCATACACAACACACGTTACTCTCACGCAGACACAACACGTTACACTCAGAGCAGACACAACACACGTTACTCTCAGCGCAGACACAACACACGTTACACTCAGAGCAGACACAACACACGTTACTCTCAGCGCAGACACAACACACGTTACTCTCAGCGCATACACAACACACGTTACTCTCACGCAGACACAACACACGTTACTCTCACGCAGACACAACACACGATAATCTCAGCGCATACACAACACACGTTACTCTCACGCAGACACAACACGTTACACTCAGAGCAGACACAACACACGTTACTCTCAGCGCAGACACAACACACGTTACTCTCAGCGCAGACACAACACGTTACACTCAGAGCAGACACACACAGCGCAGACACAACACACGTTACTCTCAGCGCAGACACAACACGTTACACTCAGAGCAGACACACACAGCACAGACACAACACACGTTACTCTCAGCGCAGACACAACACGTTACACTCAGAGCAGACACACACAGCACAGACACAACACACGTTACTCTCAGCGCAGACACAACACGTTACACTCAGAGCAGACACGCACAGCGCAGACACAACACACGTTACTCTCACGCAGACACAACACACGTTACTCTCAGCGCAGACACAACACACGTTACTCTCACGCAGACACAACACACGATACTCTCAGCGCATACACAACACACGTTACTCTCACGCAGACACAACACACGTTACTCTCACGCAGACACAACACACGTTACTCTCACGCAGACACAACACACGATACTCTCAGCGCATACACAACACACGTTACTCTCACGCAGACACAACACGTTACTCTCAAGCAGACACAACACACGTTACTCTCAGCGCAGACACAACACACGTTACTCACGCAGACACAACACACGTTACTCTCAGCGCAGACACAACACACGTTACTCTCACGCAGACACAACACACGTTACTCTCAGCGCAGACACAACAAACGTTACTCTCAGCGCAGACACAACACACGTTACTCTCATGCAGACACAACACACGTTACTCTCAGCGCAGACACAACACACGTTACCCTCACGCAGAGACAACACACGTTACTCTCAGCGCAGACACAACACACGTTACTCTCAGCGCAGACACAACACATGTTACTCTCACGCAGACACAACACACGATACTCTCAGCGCATACACAACACACGTTACTCTCACGCAGACACAACACACGTTACTCTCACGCAGACACAACACACGATACTCTCAGCGCATACACAACACACGTTACTCTCAGCGCAGACACAACACACGATACTCTCAGCGCATACACAACACACGTTACTCTCACGCAGACACAACACACGATACTCTCACGCAGACACAACACACGTTACTCTCAGCGCAGACACAACACACGTTACTCTCAAGCAGACACAACACACGTTACTCTCAGCGCAGACACAACACACGATACTCTCAGCGCATACACAACACACGTTACTCTCACGCAGACACAACACACGATACTCTCACGCAGACACAACACACGATACTCTCAGCGCATACACAACACACGTTACTCTCACGCAGACACAACACACGATACTCTCACGCAGACACAACACACGTTACTCTCAGCGCAGACACAACACACGTTACTCTCAAGCAGACACAACACACGTTACTCTCAGCGCAGACACAACACACGTTACTCTCACGCAGACACAACACACGATACTCTCAGCGCAGACACAACACACGATACTCTCAGCGCATACACAACACACGTTACTCTCACGCAGACACAACACACGTTACTCTCACGCAGACACAACACACGATACTCTCAGCGCATACACAACACACGTTACTCTCACGCAGACACAACACACGTTACTCTCACGCAGACACAACACACGTTACTCTCACGCAGACACAACACACGATACTCTCAGCACAGACACAACACACGTTACATTCACGCAGACACAACACACATTACTCTCAGCGCAGACACAACACACGTTACCTTCACGCAGACACAACACACGTTACTCTCAGTGCAGACACAACACACGTTACTCTCACGCAGACACAACACACGTTACTCTCAGCGCAGACACAACACACGTTACTCTCAGCGCAGACACAACACACGTTACTCTCAGCGCAGACACAACACACGTTACTCTCAGCGCAGACACAACACACGTTACTCTCAGCGCAGACACAACACACGATACTCTCAGCGCAGACACAACACACGTTACCCTCACGCAGACACAACACACGTTACTCTCAGCGCAGACACAAAACACGTTACTCTCAGCGCAGACACAACACACGTTACTCTCAGCGCAGACACAACACACGTTACTCTCAGCGCAGACACAACACACGTTACTCTCAGCGCAGACACAACACACGTTACTCTCAGCGCAGACACAACACACGTTACTCTCAGCGCAGACACAACACACGTTACTCTCACGCAGACACAACACACGTTACTCTCACGCAGACACAACACACGTTACTCTCACGCAGACACAACACACGTTACTCTCAGCGCAGACTAGGGGTGGAGCCGAACCCAAATACGGAATTAGGAAAGGCACAAATAACGTGTTTTTTACAAATACTTATTTTGAACAAATACTTTAAAAAATATTTGTATTCGGGAACAAGAAAAACTGTATATCAAATAGCTGCGTTTCCTCATGAGACCGCAGTGCGCCCGGATGAGTGAGTGAGTGACGGACACAGGCTGCTCCACACAGCAACAGAGAGCGCTCGGCTGAGCGAAAAAACTCATAACTCCATCACTATTTTTGTTGAATAGATGTTTGTACCTTAACTGGGTTCCTGAGGCAGTTTATAACTTTCGAGAAGCGGAGTTTGATCGGGAGATTATTCCATTACGCTGCATTATTGACGTCTGGAGTCGGGTGCTCTCATGCTCGCTCTGTTTACTTAACGTCAGCTGTTTAGCGCGGTAATTTAGACAATAGGCTGTTGACAGAGTAACGTTAACATTCGGTTAAAAAGTTTAAAAATGCTTGTGTAGTTGTGTCGAATCGTATGCACGTGTGGGAGTTATATGGTACGTTTAAGTATGTCGACAGACAGCAAGATGTAGGCTGTAGGCTTCATAATGTTCACAACGGTATTTTATTAGTTGTTGGTTTAACCATGGATGAGGTAACGTTAATGGCTGTTATGTTATTTTCTTTTCAATGACATTCCTTGTTTCATTGCTGGATTTATGGAAAAAACATCAACCAATATTGCATATCCATAATTATTATAATGGATATAATTAAAGAATACTTACACATAACGTAAATTAGAAGTGTAACGAAAAATTTTTTTTTAGGATTACGATTTTTACGCCTATTTTGAATTTTACTCGAATACAAATACAAATACAAATACTTTTCCCCCCTCAACAAATACAGATACAAATAGTGGCTGCTTTGCACACCCCTAGCGCAGACACAACACACGTTACTCTCAGCGCAGACACAACACACGTTAATCACAGCGCAGACGCACACATTAGACTGGAAGACTCTTACACGTCACTGTTGGTGGTGTAAACACTGTAGTTGAGAGATTCGATGGCCATCCACCTCACTGGCAGACGGCCCTGCGGAGAAACACACACGTTAAAACACACATTCATGCATGCATTACAAGAGCAGCGGCCTTCAGATCTTTACCATGGTCTTCTTCACGTAAACCTCCTGACCTCTGGACAGGCCGAAATCAGCGATCTTTGCCATAAGGTTCTCTCCAACCAGGATGTTTCTGGCTGCTAGATCTCTGTGAATAAACTGCAAAAGAAAAAATTTCAGAAATGTTAATTAAATGTGCAGCGGTGCCAACTTGGAACCAGCAAGGTAATGTGACTAACCAAATGAACGCACATAGTCAAGTCACCTACATTAATACAGCGCTTTTTACAGTACAGATTGTTTCAAAGCACCCTTACAGTGGTAATAGGAAATTAATACAATGATTGTTTTAGTTGTACAGCAGATCTACAAGAAAGTCATTGTCCAGTCCAAAAAACTCCAACTAATTTTCTCCTCCAACTTCAAAATCCGAAGTCGTTGTTTTACCTTTTGTTTTATTTTTATTTTTCACATAAGGGCGTTTGACTTAGTCTTTGCACGTTCGCTTTGTAAACACTAGGTCTGTACTTCCGCCTATGTCACGCTTGACCTTTCAACATGATTACATAATGCGTGAAGTCGTGGTGGTGCAAGATGAGCATTTGTGGTTAAAAAGTATATAAATGTTTATTTTGTTATAAAATGGCTGATGGTTTGTCTAGATAAGTCTCTTATTCCTCAGCTGAGATTGTGTAGAGCCTTTGAAGCTGCACTGAAACTGCAATTTGGACCTTCAACCCGTTGGACCCCATTAAAGTCCACTATATGGAGAAAAATCCTGGAATGTTTCTAGGGAACTAATCCTGGAACTAATCCTATTGCAGAGAGACTATTAGGACAGCGTGTTTCCTGTGCTCACCTGTTTCTGGCTCAGGTAGTCCATGCCTCGCGCCACGTCCGCAGCGAAGTGCAGGAGCTGCTGCGAGGAGAGCGTGGACGCGGTGCTGTTAGCGATGGCGAAGGCCGGGTCCGTCTCTAACACACGGCTCTTACGCAGGAAATCCAGCAGGTTTCCGTGAGGAGCGTATTCAATGGCCAGATACAGGTAGCCTGCAGCACAAGCAAACAGTGAAAAGGAGCTCTGTTATGCAGTAGTGCCCTATCGAGAATATCATCTGCTTGAGCGCACACCTCTGTGTTCACACGCTCCCAGGAGGTTAATGATGTTCGGATGGTGACCCAGCTTACACAAGACCTCCAGTTCACCCGCAAAGTCTCTGTGGTCGTCCTTGGATGCATATTCTATTGAGCAGACAGAGAATAAGACGTCATGAGAAAAACTGTGCAAATGCTATCACATATAATGACTCTGATGACGCATTTTTCTCGCCTTTCATTCTCTTGATGGCCGCATCCATCCTCAGCCCGTCTTTCTTAATGCGAGCTTTCAACACCTGTCCAAAGTTTCCCTCTCCGATCACGTCCTGGAACTTTATGTCGCTCCAATCCAGGGCCGGATAGGCCACACACTGGCTGGAGTTGGGAACTTTCTTCGGCATGTTTAGAGGCAAGGAGCTAAACTGGACCACAGGGTCCTCTCTCTGTGCGCACGGGAAAGACAGATGTTTACAGACTCTGAAGCAGCTTATGAAGGTCTTCAGGATCACTGGAAACCCGGCTGTAAGGAGCAGGATTGAACAGCCCTGCTATACAGAGTAAGCTATGACTGAATTCAGTTAAATTCAGTTGTTTTCTATTGTGATCTCACCACTATGTTGTGAAAGGCCTGCACCATGCGTCTCTGGAAGGTGGCTCTCTTCAGCTGTAATACAATGCAGAAGGCCAGCAGGATGGTGATGCACGTCATGCCAGCGGAGCCCAGTATGGCGTAGAAGAGCATGTTTCCATGAGCAGTGAGTCCGTGCAGCTCTGAAACACAACAGACAGGATTACTGTCTAGAATACGGCTGTAAATCACATTCTATATTGCAGAATGTTACCTGTCAAGTGTTAAATTATGTATCATGTTAACCCTCTGGGGTCGGCAATCACGCCGGCCTGATCTGCTCACTTTTTTTTCTTATCAGTGCAAAACAGACTCAAAATACACTGTTGATATTGATCTTACATATAAGTGTTACACATCATTCAAAACTGTTAAATGTCTTCCTTTATTTGTGTACACTCAAAATAAAAACAAAATGTTGTGTTTTTCAGAAAATAAAGAAAATAAACATGATGCGCGTTGTGCGTCTCTCTCAGTGTGAAGTTCATTCTGAAACGCAACAGAAAATGACCTGTAACTCAGCGAATGTTTGCCACACACACTTGAGACATATGTCTTTACAACGCTTGGAGTCTCTATGTTTTAATGATGTAAATTATATCAAAAACAAAAATTCTCTATTTAAGTAATCTGTATGAAAGCAACGACATGTACAGTTTCTCAAACGCGTCGAGCCAGTGTAAAGACCTGAGGACTGGTGTGATGTAATTCCTGCAATATTCTTCAGATGATAGTACGCTGATTTAGTTATTGCTTTGACATGACTACTGAAGCTAAGGTCTGACTCTAGAGACACACAGAGATTCCTGACTTTATTTTTAGTTGTTTGACCTCTAGAGTGAAGGTATGAGTTCACCTTGAGAACTTCATCTTTGTTTCCAAACGCAATGACTTCAGTTTTGTCTTTGTTTAACTGAAGAAAGTTTTGGCACATCCAGCTGTTTACTTCATCAATGCATTGGAACAGGGAGTCAATGGGGCTGTAGTCGTTAGGCGATAGGGCTAAGTAGATCTGTGTGTCGTCTGCATAGCTGTGGTAAGAGATTTGGTTCTTTCTCATTATTTGGCTCATTGGGAGCATGTACAGGTTGAATAGGAGTGGCACACGAATAGAGCCTTGAGGAACTCCGCATGTCATGGATGTCCACTCAGACTTATGGTCTCCTATACTCACATAATAACCTCTCGCTTCTAAGTATGACCTGAACCATTTTAGGACTATCCCAGAAAGACCCACCCAGTTTTCCAGCCTGTCAAGAAGTATGTTGTGATCAACAGTGTCAAAAGCAGCACTGAGGTCGAGTAGAACCAGCACTGATAATTTGCCTGTATCAGTATTTAAGCGAATATCGTTTTTTATCTTTATGAGCGCTGTGTAGACTGGAAGCTACAATACCAAGGTAAATTCCTTGTGTGTGCAACCATGACAATCTGGCGCTCAGGTCAGGAAGCAGACAGACTGGCTTAACCGACCGTCTGCTAGCGGCCTCACGTCACCAAGGTCAGATAAATCCCATCACATAGAGGCTCTTTCACCTAGATATCATCATATAGAGCCTCTTTCCCCTAGATATCATCATATAGAGCCTCTTTCCCCTAGATATCATCATATAGAGCCTCTTTCCCCTAGATATCATCATATAGAGACTCTTTCCCCTAGATATCATCATATAGAGCCTCTTTCCCCTAGATATCATCATATAGAGACTGTGTCTGTTCCCCGAATTAGGAAATACAAAAAAATTCCAAACCTATCTAAGGATGAAAATTGAATTGATGTTCAACAAATAAAAAATAGATATAATACGGATGAGCAAATGATAAAGCTTGGGTTGCTGAATATTCAATCTCTTACTTCAAAAGCGCTAATAGTTAATGATATGATTTCAGATTATAACCTAGATGTGCTGTGTTTAACAGAAACCTGGCTAAAACCAAACGACTACATTGCTTTAAATGAGTCAACCCCACAAGATTACGGTTATAAACATGAACCTCGTCTGAAACGCAAAGGAGGAGGTGTTGCTGTAATTTATAGTAATATTTTCAAAACCACTAAGAAATCTAGTTGTAAATATAATTCTTTTGAAGTGTTGGTGCTTAATGTAAAAATATCTAGTGTAAACGATAAATCACGTTTGAGATTTGTGCTGGCTACTGTATACAGGCCACCAGGGCACCATACAGACTTTATCAAAGAATTTGCTGACTTTCTATAAGAATTAGTACTGGCTGCAGATAAAGTACTAATTGTTGGTGATTTTAATATACATTATTAAATTGGCATTTAAAGACATTGTAAACTCAATTGGAGTTAGACAACACGTGTCAGGACCGACTCATTGTCGTAATCATACTCTAGATCTAATACTATCACATGGAATAGATGTTGATACCGTTGAAATACTGCAGCAGAGCGATGACATCTCAGATCACTATCTAGTCTCGTGTAAATTACATTTAGCCAAGGCTGCAAAGCCGACTCGGTGTTATAAATATGTTAGACCGATCACTTCTGCCACTAAAGATTGCTTTATCAATAATCTTCCTAATCAGTTTCATCATCTCAGCATCCCCGGATAGCTTAGAAGAACTTGATATTGCAACAGAAACTTTTAACTCTCTCTTTTCCAGCACTTTAGACACAGTTGCTCCGCTGCGCTTAAAGAAGATTAAAGAACATAGTCCAACGCCGTGGCACAACGAGCACACACACACTCAGGCCCTTAAGAGAGCAGCCAGAAAAATGGAGCGCAACTGGAAGAAAACAAAACTAGAGGTATTTCGCATTGCATGGAAAAAGAGCACGATACAGAGAGGCTTTAAAAGCTGCTAGATCTGCTTATTTTTCAACCATATTAGAAGAAAATAAACAAAACCCTAGGTATTTACAAGATTGATAATATCAGGAAAAAAATTATAACTATGCAACCGTCTACTACAGTATCGCATCAGGAAGTGCATTGTAGTCTCCCTGAGGGAAAATTTGATTAATTCATTGCTATAGGAGAGGAAGAATTTTCTAAACTCGTTAAATCATCTAAATCGACAACATGTATGTAAGACCCTATACCGACTAAGCTGCTGAAAACGTACCAAAAAACCTTTAAGCTAGCTATGATTAAACCGCTTGTTAAAAAAACGCAACTTGATCCTACAAAATTAGTCAATTACAGGCCGATCTCTAATCTGCCATTTCTGTCAAAGATATTAGAAAAAGCAGTATCTTCACAACTATGTTCCTATTTAGAAAGAAATGATATTTGCGAGGATTTTCAGTCCGGATTTAGACCGTACCATAGTACCGAGACAGCTCTCGTTAGAGTCACAAATGATTTGCTCTTATCATCCGATCGTGGTTGTGTCTCTCTATTAGTATTACTTGATCTTAGTGCTGCATTTGACACCATTGACCACAACATCCTTTTAAATAGACTCGAACATTATGTTGGCATTAGTGGAATTGCACTAGCATGGTTTAAATCATACTTGTCAGACCGTTATCAGTTTGTAGCAGTAAATGAAGAGATGTCTTATCAATCACAAGTTTAGGGTTAGGGTTAAAGATTTCCACACGTAATAACCTAGAGTACTGTCTAACACTTGATGGCTGCTCTGTTAAGTCTTTGTCGTCGGTTAGGAACCTGTGTGTGTGTGTGTGTGTGTGTGTGTGTGTGTGTGTGTGTGTGTGTGTGTGTGTGCTCTTTGATACCAATCTTTCATTTGAAAGTCATGTGTCTAGTATCTGTAAAACCGCATTTTTTTCATCTTAAAAATATATCTAAATTACGTCATATGCTCTCATTGACAAATGCGGAACAAATAGTTGATGCGTTCATGACCTCAAGGCTAGATTATTGTAATGCTCTACTGGGTGGTTGCCCTGCACGCTTAACAAACAAACTACAGCTAGTTCAAAACGCAGCCGCTCGAGTTCTTACTAGAACCAGGAAGTATGACCATATTAGCCCCGTTCTGTCAACACTGCATTGGCTGCCTATTAAACATCGTATACATTTTAAAATATTGCTGATCACTTACAAAGCACTAAATGGTTTAGCTCCGCAGTACTTGAGCGAGCTCTTAACGCATTATAGTCCTTTACGTCTACTGCGATCTCAAAACTCCGGCCAGTTAATAATACCTAGAATATCAGAATCGACTGCTGGCGGTAGATCCTTTTCCTATTTAGCACCAAAACTCTGGAACAGTCTTCCTAACATTGTCCGGGAAGCAGACACACTCTGTCAGTTCAAATCTACACACTAAAAAATGTTGGGTTGTTTTAACCCAAATTTGGGTCAAATATGGACAAACCCAACTGTTGGGTTAACATTTTTAATTAAAAAAATGTAACCCAACGACTGGGTTTGTCCATATTTCACCCAAATTTGGGTTAAAACAACCCAACATTTTTTAGAGTGTAGACTAAAGACACATCTCTTTGAACTAGCATTCACATAACACATTATAGACTTCTATAACTCAATGTTAGGCTGCATAGTTTAGATCAGCCGGGACCGGGAACACTTCCCATAAATATTAGGGTAATATATATATATATATATAATTAAAATATATATATAATTATATATAGCCCTAATATCTACGCTAATATTAGTCTCTCCGTTTATCCCGAGGTTTATCCCGCTGTCCGCCGGATCCAGTATCCGTATGTGCGGCGTCTGTGTTTTCGCAGGTTTGCGTTTTTGAGGTTTGCGTAGAGAAAACGGATAATCGTTTGCACCTTCAAACCTATTTCAGGGAGTGCGTTTTCGAGACACCAGGCACTTTTTGTGCGGGGTGGGCGGCCGGGAGCGCGTAAAGGGTTTTCTGTTAAAACGGTGTCTAAGTTGATGACTAATGATCTTCGCAACTTCACTGTTACACTCATTTCTATTATCAATGTAAAGCTACTTTGAAACAATCCATACTGTTTAAAAGCGCTATATAAATTAAGGTAACTTGGCTTGCAATAAAGCTCTTTCTGATTCTGATTTATAAACAGTAAGTGATCCGTGCCTGTAGAGGGCAGTGTTACTCTCGCAGTGTGTACGGCCAGTCTCATCTGCCATTCTGTGGTTCAGAAGGCTGCTCACTTTAGTCAACCTACAGACTTAATGGAACACCCAGAAATTATAATTCTGCCATTTACTTCCCCTCATGACTTAAAAAATGAAGAAAGTATTTCTCAAAATAGAAAAATTTTCACCGCCCGTGTACAGCGTAACATCAGAGAGGGTTGGGAATTTCTAGAATATTTACACGCATAATTGCACTGATTCACTTGAATACCAGACTCTGACTCCAGTAGTGGAAGCTTTGAGTTGCACTGGATGAAGACACATAGGAAGGGTTGGATCTCAGACTCACGTTTGCTCTCCTGTGGGGTCAGCGTCTGGAGGATGACCTGTGGCCGATCCACACTCTCTCCCATGTTGTTGAGGGTCCAGAGCTCCAGCAGGTAGGTGCTGTCGGCCCTCAGGCCCCGGAGCTGGAAGCTCATGCTGGTCTGGTCCGGCTGCACGCCGAGCTCCACCTGCTGGCTGCAGTCCTTCTGCTCCACCCGCTGGTAGCGGATGACAGCTCTGGAGATGGAGTGACCCTCGGACACACACCAGGTGATGAAGGCTGAGCTGTCACTGATGTTGCAGGCGGAGATGTTGGCAGGAGGAGGAGGAAGCTCTGATGGATCAACGCATAACCAATGAATTACTCCCACCAACTCGCCACTAGTACAAATGCTACTTTTGCACATACATACAGTGCTATATATGCTTCATTGTTTGATCGCCTGTAAGTGTAAACTACCCTTTCGCACAACTCTAAACTGTTCATTGTGCACAATGAGGCATCAACTTCATGAGTTTCTGTGAAGTCTCTATCAATCAGTGTGCAATGTGAACAGAACTTTAGAAATTAATTGGCGAGACCCGGGTGGATGAGAGACATCAAGAGAGCTTTCAGATGAGATATAGATATACAAGTTTAGGAAATGTCCAGGTAATCTTCTGAACAGTAACAACAGGAATCCATATAGATGAGGAGATATCACATCATGCTTACGGTCGCTGAGCGTCCAGGCGCTGGCGGTGGGACAGGGCAGATCTGTGGCACTGCTGGTCGTCGTCACCCTACACTGG
Organism: Phoxinus dragarum; assembly: GCA_033366665.1. Lineage (NCBI taxonomy): Eukaryota > Metazoa > Chordata > Actinopteri > Cypriniformes > Leuciscidae > Phoxinus > Phoxinus dragarum. Next base: position 12 of record JARPMJ010008613.1, on the reverse strand, counting down.
TACTTGTGTCCG
>JARPMJ010008612.1:0-33195 GCA_033366665.1 Phoxinus dragarum | reverse complement strand
CAGATGTGAAAGAGAGCTCAATTCAGTCCTTGCGCGCAGCGCGCTGTCTGTGCAGGACTGCACGCTTCGGGTCGCGCGCGTGTGTGTGTGTGTTCGCAAAGAAAAGCATACCGAATAAAGCTCTCTTTCGCGTCGTCTCTCTTATTCAGATCTATCCATGTCTGCTCTTCTCTTTATCCCAGACGTTTTTTTTTACGATTTGAGACATGCATCAAGCGCATGCAAACTCGTGTGTGCCGGGTAGATCAGCACGTTACAATTCAAATGTGCGCGTCTATCACAAACGCAAATCAGTTCTGACTGGATCTCTTCCCCAATCGTCCCTCCCTAATTTCCGTCTAGTTTTTATTCGTTGACGTGGTCATCATTTAAAACGTAAAAAAATGTAATTAACACTGCCTATGTTGCATTTTGGCGACAGTTACCCTTAAAGTACGCAAAGGCGCGTAGTAACACAAGTGGCATTACGCATTCCTGATTTTTGTCGCGCATGCGTACCTGCGTACCAGTTATGTGCACCCCTGGCAATAGTCTATTATGACATATATCCGAGTGAAACGGCTTCTCAAACAAGAAAAAATGTATGACTTTCCTGACTTTCCATCAGGAATTGATTGTCGTTTTCTATTGCTGCAATCTCATGTGAGTGACAGGTTGATCCCGAAACCTTTAAAAAAATATTTCATGGTGACTTTAATGATCATTGATTACACTGTTAAAAGGGATGTAGAGTTTAAGAGGAAAAAATCAATATGTTCTTGCATATTTTTGTTTCGCGTAGGGTTGTGTGTTTGGACTGCGGCCAACTGACTCCACGTGCCGAGCTCCAGAAGCGTTTTACAGCTCTGAACCCTGGCTGGGAAGCAAGTGCATGTGCTGTGGCCCCGGATGGAGATGTGTTTCTGGAGGATGAGCAGGTGTTGAACTTCAGAGTACCTGCATGTGATGCCTGTGGCGGTGTACTCAAACCTGAGGTGACCTTCTTTGGTGATGTAGTGAACCGGACTACAGTTCACTTTTTGTATAACAAGCTGGCTGAGTCTGATGCAGTGCTTGTGGCTGGATCTTCTCTTCAGGTGAGTAATGTTTCATCAATATCAAAAACATTTACTATGCACCTAGAACAGGGTTACTCATTCCTACTCACTAGAGTGAAACCCCCAGGATTATAATAGTTAACTAAAACTATACAAATGTGCATTACTTGAAATAAAATAAACATTAACTCAAATTAAATAAATATAAAAAAATCAGCTTGTTGCAAAGGTGCCCTTAAATGAATGAATTGCAAAAAAATGCAACAAAATTACTAAAACTTTAAAATAAAATTAAAATGGAAACTATATACCGGTAAATAAAAGCTAATTCAAAATGTTAATAAAAATATTTATAATAATATCTCAATTATACTAAAATAACAATGATCCTCCCCACTATTAGTTCCAACCCTACTCCAGTGCACCTTGTTCTCATTTTCAAATAAACTAATTAAGAAGTTCTTAAGTAGTTGGTTCAGGTGTGTTTGACTAGAGTTTGGACAAGTTAATGAGTATCCATGACCTATAGATAAGGCAATCTGTTTATAATATTTATAAACACATAATATACACATATAATATTTGTTTTCCTTTTTCAGGTTTTTTCTGGGTACCGCTTTCTACTCGCTGCTAGTGAAAGAAAACTTCCAATAGCGATGGTGAATATAGGACCTACAAGAGCTGATCATCTCACTGACATCAGGGTGAGTGCTCGTTGTGGAGAAGTGCTGCCAGCCATTCAACTCAACTGAGGAACGGACTCTTTTCCTTGAAGCTCTTCTGAACCTCAACACTCCATCCACAGCTCATCACAAGATTACTGGAACATAGTTTTGGTTTGGTTCTAGGCTTCTTGCATAATACAACAGATCTCTACCTCAAATTACTACATTTATAATATTCACACATTCTTGGTTAGTTAGCTAGAGTTTAAAGTACAATACAGAAAAAAGGATTCTTAATGAGCTATATGGATACAACTTCTTGTTTTTATATAATAATGGCAGTTTTGTTAATTATATTAATCACTATTATTTATATATTTTGATTATGAATATAAATATAAGTGAATGTATCAGGATGTTTTTAAAATGTTAATAATTTGTTCTGCCTGACAATAAACCTCAAATCAAACCAATTGTATTATAGCATTTTTCACAAAACACATTTCAAAACGATAATGTGAAGGTTTATAATATCTTCATGCCTATCGTCACATTTTGCTGATTAAAGCTGTGCAATAATATAGTTTACATTTTATGATGATATAAACAATCAAGCAGTTGAGATTTGGTATAGTAGTATATATAGTACACTGTGTGTATGCAGATAAAGTCGGAGTATGAAAAGATCATTTATTTTTACTTTTTTATACATTAGTGTGTACTGTATATTAGCACTGATGATTGTGTTTAGTACCTGTATCCAGTTGTACTCGAACCAGGGTCTGAAGCCCAATAGAGCTGGTAAGTCCCGCCCCCTCCGCTAACCCCGCTGGACCTCAAAGTTGAAAAACCGTCAATGCAAGTGAATGGGAGAAAAGAATTATTTTCTGGTCCCGTTTGAATTGTGCCATGAATTTGAACATATGTTGACTGTGAATTTTTTATATAATCTTTCGTGTGAAAAATGCTACAATTTAGCGGGTAGAAGTTTGATACGGGTAGACTTTGTGTGAGAGCACTTTGTGGACTACAACTCTTCGCTGCTTTCGGCGCGTTTGAAACGTCAACACCACTAGCTCACGGCTCTAGCTCACGGATCCCGCTAGACATGGCTGTGTCTTTGGTGCACTTCACCGCCTTCTTTCAGGGAGAGGACAAAATCGTTGAGGTTGGCGAAAACCACGGGTAAGTCAACTTTATGGGGGGTGACGTCACATAGGCGACATGTAGTCTTTCTCGTTATGTCTTTTCCACAACTGCTAGCCGACGAATCATACCATATACTGTCAAACTTGTAACATGAAAGATTATATAAAAAATTCACAGACAACATATGTTCACATTCATGGCACAATTCAAACGGGACCAGAAAATAATAATTTTCTCCCATTCACTTGCATTGACGGTTTTTCAACTTTGAGGTCCAGCGGGGTTTTACGGAGGGGGCGGGACTTACCAGCTCTATAGGGGGTCTCAGCAAACTTTCAGGGAGGCCCTCGTAAATAAATAAAAACACACAAAAAAACCCCACTATGGCCTGGTTTGACAGACAGGGCTTAGATTGAGCCAGGATTAGGCCTTAGTTCAGACACTGACATATTTTAAGATAAATCAGTGCAAGATGCTTTCAGTCAAACATGCATTTTAGTCCGGGCCTTGTCTGTGAAACTGAGGGTAAAAAATTCAAACATTAAACTGATATTTTTGAGTTTATTTTTTATTTAAAAAAGAAATACAAATCATATATAGAAAACTATATATATTGGTTTGAACAAATGGCTTTGGAGTCAAAAAGGTTGAGATCCACTGCCTTATTTTATTGTTACCAACACACATTAGTATGTTGTTCGGTACGAAATCTACAGACAACAGAAATGATAATGAAAATATGTGTGGAGCATGGAAAAATAAATTAAACAAATAAAACATGAATGTAATGTTTCTGATAAAATACATATTTACAATTGTAACTGACAAAAATAGCAATAATAAGAAACAAATCAGGTTTATTCAAAGGGTCACAGAGGGCAAAGTGACAGCATCCCTAGAAAAGCATAGATCAGTAAGAACTGTCTGTTTGTTAAATCTCTCTCTCAAATGCTCCGTCCACTGTTGCATATGACTTTGTACTTCTGACCACAGCTCCTCAGGAACACTAAATGAATAAAGACAACAGTGATGATTTATGTCATGTATTTGCCATGTGATCCAAACAGTGCACACCACCAGTGGTGTCATACAAAGACAGTTCCCAAATCCCTTAGTTTGGTCAAACCAGTAGGAGGCTGGATAACCTAACAGGATTCCAAAGAGAGTACACAAGTTCCAGTCATTATACAACTCCTCTCCCAACAGAATCACCGAGGAGCCTTTGTCCATCTCATTCCTGAAGACTCCTGAAAGACTTTTGATCATATCCTCAGTTCTCTTTTCCAAGCCAGCCAAGACAGGTTGTTTTCTTGAGGGACATACGTCAATCAGAAGGAGACTTTTGCTTTTGAGCAGTTCATCCAGGTGGGACTGAACAGTGGCAGGGTTAAAAATGAATGTGTTGTCATCAATGGACAGTATCCGTAGTGAATTGGTAACAACTCCAGACTCTTGCAGTGAACTGAGGAACAGGTGAAGCTGTTCTGGAGATGCTGCATTACTGTCGTACAACAGTGCAGGTTTGACGCCCAGATCCACAGCCATTATTTGAACAGTCACGTCAAGACATGTAGACGGAGATAAACGTTTCTTACGAGGACACAATAACTTCTGTGCGGCCGAAATTAGCATTTCTCTGGCAAACATTGCGCCCCTTTCCATGGACACATATAATTAAATTAACAGCAGGACACACAATATAATTGTTCAGCACTTCACGATTAAAGAAGGCTCACATTCTTGCATTGGTCAGGTCCATAGTAACGTTAGTGGTGTTGTTGAAAGACACATTTTTATCGACTCGCTGTTAACGAATCGAGTAAATGGTTCATTGAATTGTTCATAACACAAAATATTAATGTTGCAAACTGGCAGTGTAACCTGCAAAACGAGTACTGGACGATTTTTTTGTTGTTGTTGAAGGCGATTAGAAAGATTCGAATCACTGGGATGAATCAAACCCCCATCAACATCCTGTAAAAAGTTTAAACAAGTTAAAAGTGCTTCAAAATACAATTATGAAACAAATTGAACTTGAACATAGATTTAGTCTCGGTTCAGTGTTTTATTAACATTCTGAATATTTGTAAAATAACGCGTTTTTTTTTCTTTCTTTTTTTTCTCTCAAACAAAGCCTTATTAGAGTTAGAAACGTCACCGAAATACACGGACTTTTATTTTGAAATGTCTGTGAAACGGAAGTATATTTTATTTGACAACTTTTACAGTTGTGAAATACCATGTTAAATACCAAATGGCTATAGTACAGAATCATAGTAATAATATCTGTACAATGAAGCGAATGCAGCACTTATTTTTCACCGGTGAATTTCGGTGATTTTGTCTGTTAGTGATTTTTAAATAGTTGTGTTAAGAAAGTAAAGTTCACAATGGGCTCAGAGGATGTTCTCAAGAGTGCTTCAACACTGGCTTCTTATAATGTCCTGCTTCAGGTACGATTAACCAACGTGTACGCATACTGACACTAAATACACCTTAATTAGACACATATAATAAAGTAGTATTCCTCTTCAAATGCTTTATATTTCAGGTGATGTTTCGAGTGTTGACATTTATCTTGAATGCATTTACTTTACGGTTCGTGTCCAAGGAGCTAATGGGCGTGGTAAATGTAAGGTGGGTTACAGTTACACAATATAAACTCGAATATTTGTTTGAATGGGCCACAAACAGCAACGTTTGCTTTTGTTACAGGTTGATGCTGCTCTATTCTACACTGGTGTTTCTGTCTAGGGAGGCGTTCCGGAGGGCATGTCTAAGTGGTGAAGGGGCGGGGCGTAACTGGAGACAGGTCATCAACTTGTTATGGCTCACGTAAGTACAAGAAATGAAATATTATAAAAATAAATTAATACTTTATCATTAATCTTTTATTGCTACCTGGCTGCTAAATCTCATATTCATCATAGTTCATTAAGGCCCCTTTATGTTCATTTTCATCCTTTTGTTGAAGCCATCTGCTTGCCTTATTTTAACTTATTTTTTAAATAATCATGTTAACAGCTGAATTTGTGGTAAACAACTACATTACCCATGATGTTGTACGGAAATTCCAGCAATTAGAGATTCACAGACAGCAAATTGCATGAGGAATATTTCCCCTAAAAATTAAAATGTTCTTTCTTTGACTCTCTTCTCAAACTGGCAGATTTCCTCTGGGGTGTGTGTGGGGTGTGTTATTGGTGTGTGTGTGGTGGTGGGTGCTCCAGGCACCTGATCCAGAGTCCATCCCGCATTATGTTCCCGCTGTTGGATTGTTCTGCCTGTCTGCACTTACAGAGCTGCTGGCTGAACCTCTTTGGGTTCTTGCACACGCGCACATGTTCGTCCGTTTGAAGGTGTCAGAATCTACCTTTCATATTTCAAATTGCACTTTAGAATCATTGTAGATTGAATAAGATGAAACTATCTGATCAAATGATGCATATTCACAGGTGATTGCGGAAAGCTTAGCCATGATTGCTAAATGTCTTGTTACGGTAGTGTTGGTGGTCTCAGCGCCTCAATGGGGGCTCTATATCTTCTCTGCAGCCCAGGTATGTACCGTATCTTTGCATACTGAACGTATACAACATCTATAGTTTTCGGTTGCAATGCTTTTCAGTTTTTTTATCTCAATTCTGTGTGTTTTTCATTTGACAGTGTGTCTATGCAGGGTTTTTGCTCCTTTGTTACGTGTTATACTTCGTCCATTTCCTTGGCTCAGAGGAAGCAGAAAAGAAATTGTTCCCTATTCGTCACATAACAGACCTTCTGCCATCTAGGGTGGATCACGAGGTGCGACTTCTTTTACAACACAAGGTCTGCTGTAGACTTTTTCTTTCAGTGTAACAACTATGCTGTATTTTTGTTTTTGTTTTTAGCCACTGCTAAACTGGAAGTTGACCACACTAACCTGGAGCTTTTTCAAACAGTCATTTCTCAAACAGATACTTACAGAAGGTAAGTGCCCATCATGCTCAATTACGTAGTACTAGTAGTAGTAATTTTTTAAATGACGTTGACATTCATTTTGATTTTATAGGCGAGCGTTATGTGATGACGTTTTTGAATGTGCTTAACTTTGGAGACCAGGGTGAGTTTGTACATGCATAAACACAAGCTACACTGCCTGGCCAAAAAATGTTGTGATGCTATTTCTATCAAGATGTGCATACATTTTTGGTCAAGAAAGATCTTTTATTGACAATGCAAGAGTCCTGCAGTCTGGAAAGTATCCTCCAGCACATCCCAAAGACTTTAAATGAATTTAAGGACACCAATTCGTGTGTGAAAATGATTCCTCATGCTCCCTCTCAACCATTCTTTCACAATTTGAGCCTGATGAATCTTGACTTTGTCATCCTTGAATATGGCCATAATGTGTCTTCCTACATGGTTGTTTAAGAAATGAAAAGCTACACACTCCAGAAATTAGGGTTAGAAGAACTGTTGCCAAACATAAAACATGCTAGATACATAATCACTTCAATCACACTATGATCCCATCATAGACTCTTAAGCATTTGCCTGTTTAAATCCAAACGGCGACTTTTTTTTTTGGCCGACTTTTTTTAAATTAAATGTTATACTATTATACAAATCACATTTCCCTTTATTACAGGGGTTTATGATATAATAAACAATCTTGGCTCAATGGTGGCAAGATTTCTTTTCTTGCCCATTGAGGAGAGTTTCTATGTGTTCTTCGCTAATGTCCTGGAGCGTGGACAAGATGTACGACATCAAAAACAAGTCAGTATCTGTTTATGGTCATAACTTTATTTAGTGCAGCCAGCCAGATGTGGGATGGATAATTGTAAAATGCTGATTGGTTCACAGGAAGAAGTTTCCATGGCAGCTGAGGTACTGGAATGTCTTTTGAAGCTGGTGCTTTTGATTGGTCTGATCATCTCAGTTTTTGGTTATGCATATTCTCATCTAGCACTTGACATCTATGGTGGGGAGCTTCTGAGCAGCGGAGCCGGTAAATCACAAATAAACTTATACTGGATACCTGATTTGACTAACTTTTCAGTTCAAATAAATACATTTTTATTTGTGTATGTGCCATAAAGTTTAAATGGTTTGTTTACGTATTTTGCAGGGCCAGCTCTCCTACGGTGTTATAGCTGTTATGTTCTGCTGTTAGCTATTAATGGAGTAACAGAGTGTTTTGTTTTTGCTGCCATGAGCAAAGAGGAGGTTGACAGGTGAACAACACATAATTACTATATCTACACTACTGTTCAAAAATTTGAGGTTTATAAAAAATTTTTTTACTGTTGTCAAAAGAAGTCTCTTCTGCTCACCAAGGCTGCATTTATTTGACCAGAAATACTGTAAAAGCAGTAATATTTTATATATCTGTTCTCTATTTTAATATGGTTTAAGATGCAATTTATTCCTGTGATGACAAAGCTGAATTATCAGCATCATTCAGTGTCACATGATCCTTCAGAAATCATTCTGAAGAAATCATATGCTGAAGAAACACTTCTTATCACAGTTGAAACTGCTTGTCACAGTTGTGCTTTAATGATTCTTTGATTGGTACATTTAATAAATTTTTCAAATAAATCTTCAAATAAATAATGTATTTTGTATTCAAGAACAGCATTTATATTTATTTAAGATTTTAAAAAAAGTCCATCTTCACGTTCACTTTTGATCAATTTAATGCATCCTTCCAGAATAAGTCAAGTTATCTTTATCTTTATTTTAAACAATATCATTTCAAAGAAGCCTTAGTGGTAAATAGAAAAACATAATGATCAATGATGCAAACAGAATTCAATAAAAAAAAGAAAATTGTCTTTTTTCTTTAACTTACTGAGTGTAGAATATTTTATTAAAAAAAAACATAAATACATTTAAACATGTAATCTTCTAAGACATTGTTTAAACAAGATTCTCTCTCTCTCTCTCTCTCTCTCTCTCTCTCTCTCTCTCTCTCTCTCTCTCTCTCTCTCTAGATATAATCTAGTGATGCTGGGCCTGTCGGTCTCTTTTCTGCTGCTTTCTTATTGGCTAACCTGGATGTTAGGAGGCATTGGCTTCATTTTGGCAAATTGCTGTAACATGGCTTTACGAATCACTCACAGTATTGTTTACATACATCGCTATTTCCTGCAAAGTGAATGCGCACCGCTGTGGGGGCTCCGCCCACATTCTGCTGTCATAACTGCCCTTGGAGTGAGCTCTATCCTCACAGGCTTCTCAGAGGTATCGTAGCCAGCGACTCATTGTTTACATTTAAATATAGATAACGTTTTGATGAACCCATTTTGTCTTTCAGAGCATGTTCTGCTGTGATGGTGGCTGGTTGCTAAGGCTGGTTCATGTTGCCGTGGGGGCAGTTTGTCTCCTGAGCGTGGTCATCACAGTATTTCTAACAGAAACAAAACTTGTGCAGTTTGTCAAAACTCAGTTGCTACCCAAATACAGCAAGAAACTTACATGAGCTTTTACTTTGAAAACACCTAAACCTTCCTGAGGTGAGGTTGACAGTTGGCACTAACATGTTATGGACCAGATTCTGCCTCAAGTTTTTAAAACTGTGTAATATTCTACAAACATATTTTGTTTTCTTAAAACAATGGGAATGTTTTCTCCAGAACACGCATTACCGCTATGTTCAGTTTTTGCTAATGACATCAAAATAAGTTCACTTGGATGCTGACAGTTTGAAGGTTATTGTCCATACCTTATAGAATATTTTATTGTTTGATTACAGAACAAACACACAGAATAATGTAATGTAATGCAAATATATCAAAGGGTCCCTTAGTATGTAACTACTGCTCTAATGTGCCTGTCATTCCTTCATCTCCAAGAAATATATTACGATTATTTGTCTTTTGAACATTAATGCTTGTTTTAATGAGCATACCAAAGGTGTACATTGACCAAATATTTTGTAACATTGTACCTTTTACATAACATACTAGATATACTATAGCTGTATAAATCAGTGGTGAACTTTGTATAGATGGTGTGTATGCATAAAATGGTTATGTAATACATTTAAATGGTACTGGTTATGATTGTCTTTGAAAGACTGGAAAATATAGTCTACTCTTCTAATATTTGGGTACAAATAAAACTGTTTCCTGAATGTACTGTTTTGTGATTTTGATTTACATACAATAATATTATCTAAGGTCACAACGTTTTTTTTAATTATTATTAAAGAAATTAATACTTTTATTTAGCAAAGATTTATAAAATGGTAACACTTTATAAGGTCCCATTTGTTAACATTAGTAAAATGCATTAGCTAACATGAAATAATGGAAAAAAATTAGCAATATAAATTTAAGTGTTTATTAATCTTCATTAATGTTAGTACAAATATAATTGTTCATGTTAGTTCACAGTGTATTAATTCATGTTAACAAATAGGCTACAACTTATTTTAAAAATGTATTCGTAAGTGTTAAAATTACCATTGACTATCCTCAAAGTATTAATTGTTAGTTTGTGTTAACTAATATAGTTGACTAATGTTAACAAATGAAAACTCATTGTAGTGTTACTCATTAAAAAATCAGATGTGACAGAAAATATTTTTTCATTAAAGATTTCTATTGAAATAAATGTTCTATTAAAAAAATTTTTTTTTATTAAAGTTTCTAGAAAAACATTAGCCAAATGTTTTCGACATTGATAATAGTAAGAAATGTGTCTTGAAAACTAAATCAGTATATTACATTGATTTCTGAAGGATTCATTTGACACTGAAGACTGGAGGAATGCTGTTTAAATGGTTTACAAACCAGTGAAAACGACTAAGAAAGTTCAAACATTAGGACAGCTGTAGGTATAAAGACTTAACAATGGCAAGTCCTAATTACCCCTCCTTAAAAGTATGTCATTCTAATGGAATACGCAAGAGAGACAAATTAACATTCACAAACAAGCACTTAGCAACCCTCAAAACACCAAACAACAACAGTGTACAAATAAACACTTGGACTCCAAAATGAGCAATAAAGCAGATACAAGACACAAACCATAAACTGTTTGCATTTCTGAGCTGCTGGAACTAATCGAAGTTCTGAAGATGTCATCCTTAAATAACCATGTGTTTATCCCTACAAGAACGTGACTGATTAAATGGGAGGAGGAACCGTGTGACTCATGCTTTGGCCAAAGGAATTATGGTCCATTTGGGATTGGACTCGGCAAGGGAAGGGTGTGTGTGTGAACGTGTATAAATGCACATCAAGTATAAAACAGAGAAGCTTAAGAGTTTAAGACATCACAACTGATTTTCAGAGTTGACCATGTCTCAAGTAAGAGAAAGAAGAGACACTGAGAAGAAATAAATATTCTTTTTCTCATCATTCATTTTCTGTTTCTCTTCAGCAGGGCGAGGAAGAGGAAGTTAAGAGGCCTGAGGTGAAAGCGGAGGATTTGATTGGAGCCAGGGATAAACTAGCATTTGGAACAGAGGTGAAGAGCAAGACCTTTGAGGTGATGCAGGAATGCGGTGAGTCGAGTAGCAACTGTAATAATTCAGTTGGAAGTGTGACGAAATGTGACTGAATCCTAGTGTCCCTATTTTTGGGGGGGCCAAGAGGATAAAGAAGAGCTGTGTGTGAGTGTGTGTGTGTGCATTTTATAGTGTTTCCACTCCATATATAGCAGGAAGTCAGAACACACAAACACAAAGAGAGGACACTCCGCTAGTCACTCTTGTTGTGCAATGTTTATTGTGTCTTATGTGTTTATATTGACTAATTTGTGTTTATGACTTTTATTCCTGAAAATAGTCCTTGCATTTTTATTAGCCTTTCATAATCTCGACTTTAAGATTCCAGTGGTAATATTTATTTTACAATGTATTCATTTATCTCTATTGTAGAAACAAACTGTCAATATGTTACCTTGAATATGAAAATGTTGCCAGTATGACATTATCGAAGACTTAAAAGATTGGGTAACACTTCTCAATAAGGTTTAATGCATTAACTAACAATAAGCACTTCTATAACATGTTTTATTAAACTTGGTTAACATTAGTTAATTACAACACAACTGTTAGTTCATGTTAACTCAGGCCCATTAAATATTAACAACCTTTGATTTTAATAATGTATTAGTAAATGAAGTGAACAAACTAAGATTAATAAATGCTTTAAAAGTTGTTTATTGTCATTAGTTCATATGAACTAATGTTCACAAATTAGTATTATTGTAAAGTGTTACCAAAGATTGTGTACACTTTGATAACTTACATGTGAGGTTCGTATTTTACAGTATATATTTAATGTTTTTTTCTCTTCTTAGTCATTAGTTCAAATTTGGTTTGTGTTCTGTCAGTTCAAACATGTATATTTTAAATAAATTGAGTGCTTTGTATTGAGGTAACTGAAATTCTAATGTGTAGGATGTTTTATGTAGTTTGTATTATTGTGTATTCTGAATATCTGTGTCTTTGTATCTTTGTTAGAACAAGCTGGGAAGGTCGCGCCATCCGTCTTCAGCAAAGTTCGCTCAGGATCAGAGACTGCCTTTAACAAACCCAGCAAGAGAAAGTAACACTGTGGGACCATACACTCAATTTTGTTTCACTGAATCCTACAGCTAAAAACATGTTACGGTGCATTTCTAAATGAATCTACCATAAAGCATTAACATTGAAATAACAGTATATTTGATTTTAACAGTTATCTAACTCACATGTCAGTTGTGTCACAACAGCACAGCTAAACAATATTATTAGTTTTGAGACTGAATGCAAAGTCTGATCTTAAGAACACCATCAAATTTATTTTTCTAAAAAAAACTCCAACCTCCCCTACCCCAAATTTAAAAAAAGGCTTTAAATAAATAAAACTGAATAGTACTTTGACAAATATCATTGAATGCTACTTTTATCTAAACTGAGTCAGACACCTGAATACTACCAATTTAGTTTGGTAAACATAATTGTTTGTTGGTTTAGTTTTATATTAAAAAGAAGTTGAATATTGGATTTTGTGTGGAAATTAAATATGTCATAATAAAACAAATTCAATTCAAACCCATTTATATTTCAAATTACTATCAAAAAAATATTTATTTTCAAAAAAAGGACAATGGAGAACTTATCCTACAGGAGAATAACAAAAGTGGGGGGTAAAATCCGGTTGAAAGCATGTTATTAACAAAGAGACTGTTTTCTTTCCTGTTCTCATTTGATATTTGTGACTAACAGCAACTGACACAATTAGGTAGAACAATACAGTAGGAACAAGCCATGGCTTGGCACATCTGTCATACTGTTATAATATCATGACAAATGTGAAATAATCAACCAGTTAAGCAAACTATAGCAGGGCGTATAGAGAAAGCGAGAGAGAGTTATTTCATAAACTTAGTATGCTGATCTTGTAGGATCTTTGCAGAGGACTTTGCATCATAGAAGAGTTCATTGATTTCTTCCACGTGTTCTTTTTCGACTACTTCCCTCCCCTGAACTCGTGCCAACAGATTGGCAGGTGTCAGCAGCTGCACTGCATATCTGCATACAAGTTACACAAAGTTAAGCCAACATTACATAACCAAATTGTGTAAATTATACATTTATAATAATGAATAAGTGAGAATGCAGGTAGCAAGGCACAGGTAAATATGACAGTTCAATCGAATCTATATTAGTAGGATATAACGTTATGAGTGGTGTGTATGTTCTCGTAGTAACAAGTATTACCTGAGTGTAGTCTTAGTGCCGATCTCTCCAAGGTGAGATAAAGAATCTTCGCTGATGTTGAGGCCCTCTGTCTGAGCTCGGATCTTTATGATCTAAAGAAACATGCAAATTTAACAAAAATGTGTAACGTATATTTAATCTTTTATACATCTTCGTTTTTAAGGAGCTTATTTTGACAAAAATGTGTATGCACACCTGTTTCATTTCTTGAGGAGTGTACAGCATAGTTCTGATAATCATGACTCGATCCAGCAGATCCAGTGGAATCCCGTGAGGAGAGCTGATGTCCTCTGTCCCCCTAAAACAGAATTATGCATATCTGTAAACTTGTCAATCAACTCCATAACCAATCAAATGGATCATTCTAACAGTTGGTCGCAGCAAACTGCAAAGCAAATTAATTCCAATATTGTTAAGGTTTATTAAAATACATTATTAAAAATCAAAAGTTGTAACTGTATTATTTAATGGAACTTGGCGAACGTGAACTAACAATTAGAGCTATTTTTTAACTAGCGTTAACAAAGAATAACTTCTGTAACAAATGTAACTGTTGCTCATTATTAATGTTCTCATTAAAGGCGGGATCAGTCGTTTTTGAAATATGCTGTTTGGAAGTTAGTCGGTCAGAAACAACTACAAACGTGTAGCCAAGCAGCATTAGGGGGCGTATTACGGTGGAGGAGAGAGAACGAGCTAGAGGGAGATTTGAACTGAAGAAAGACTGCAGAAATAGAGATGAGACCATACAAAGAGAAAAGCTCAGAAGAAATCACTGGAAAATAAAGGGTAATGTCTGGGCAAGAGCTTTAGCACCCGTGTTAATATTAGAAATGCTGTCTAGTACTGGAGAGAGTGAAGCGGGAAGGCCTGAAAACAGACTCAACATGCGAGTAACACTGGGTTTGAGTGTCATTGTGTGTCTGGAGCTGCTGTGCTGTTGGCAACTAACAACCAACTCTTGTTTGTAGTTACTATTGTGTACTGTACGTTCATTTTTTGTGCTTTCTTGTCATTCGTTCATCATCTGCGCTTTATTTTTCGTGAAGCATTATTCAGTTGCGCTTCTGCTACGATAAACAAACATCCTTTCTTGGATTGCCTGCGTAGCGTAGGCCAGTTATTCAGAGTCGCGCTGACTGCTAGTGAATGCGGTGTTTAGCATACACTCGTCTCGCTTGCAGGGGGGTCGGGCTTCGAGACCGACTTGGAGTGTAAGTTTTGGAGGCGGAGCAATGAAGAAGGGGTGTGTTTGTTTGGGTTGATTTCAAATATCAACATTGGCCAACAGCATATTTCAAAAAGACGTACCCCACCTTTAACTAATGAGACCTTATTGTAAAGTAATAACTATTGTTCTTTATAATTCTTGCACTTTAATCTGTTTGAAAACATTGACATTCTAATCTTAAGGGTTAAGATTGTCGGTTGTCGGCCAGGAAAATAATCTAAATGAACAAAATCCTCTCATTACAATTCTCAACCAGATTTACATATAAACTCAAAAACTTGAGAACATGAGCTTAGTAAGACCTGATAGTTCATATTGATAAATGGCAAGTAACGATCGTACACCCACATTTCTGTTGTACGTTCGTTTTGTAAATGAGGGAGAATAACTTTTTGTTGTGCACTTTGATCTTTGCAGACCTTTTACATTCACTTTACACACAGCATTAAAGGTAATATTCGAAAAAGCATACGGTAATAGGCCGTGTGTCCACCAAAGCGTTTTTAGCCACCTGAAAACGCTAGGCGCTCTGCTGAAAACGCCGAGCTGCGGGCGCTTGAGAGCGTTTTGGCAGCACAGTTTTTTTTTCAGTTGAGACGCATCGTTGCTATGATACAGAATATCCGTTGGTCCGTGTGGTATTAGTCCCGCCCCTCCTCCACTGTGATTGGACGGTTGGCTAAAAAGTGACAGTGATGAGCGCTGCGTTTTACCTAAAGTTGAACATTCTTCAACTCTCGGCGACCTGTAAAAAAACGCCGAGCGCTCAGCACTTGAGCGTTAAATACTCGCTCAGCGCCTCGTTACGCTCCTGGCGTTCTAAAAACGCGGCGTTCCCATTGACAACAATAGAAAAATAAAGCCAGCCGCGTGAAAAAACGCTTTGGTGGACACACGGCCATAGGGGCACTTTAACTAATTGAACTTTATTGTAAAAGTGTTACCGAAATAAATATCCTACAATTTTACAAAACTGTGACAAAGCTATTTTACTTTAAACAAAACCTACGTTTCCCACCAAAAACGCACCTGATAAGGCAGTTTCCTCGATTGGATGCAAACACTACGATGGGAGCGATGGAGCTCTCCAAGGCTCGGTGCAGGTAGGTAAAACACTCAATGTCCAGCATGTGAACTTCATCAATAAACAGAACACCAGGAACCAGCTCTGCCACACCCTGTTCAATGTATTTATTCACAACCTTATTGATCTCTGCTCGCAGTTTATCTGTATACAGAATACACAAACACAAAGAAATGGTTAAACATGGGCTCATTATAAATCCTACTAGGGTTATATCAGTATATAATATTATCCATGTTACCTGTGATTTCAGTCTTTTTGGGTTTCATCAGTTGACCCATCATAGAAAGTAAGTCCTGGCCTCCCTAGAAAACACAATACACTGAGATTATTAGAATCATGGAGATCCACTTAAAACGGTGGATAACAGGATATGTTTGTGTGCACGTACCTGAGGTCTTGCATTAGCAATATCCAGGTCATGAAGTGTAACATCCTGAATGATCTCTTTCTTCTTGTGAACATCGCCTTTCGGTAGCGGTACATACTCTTCCGCCTCCAAATCAAACTCTGTTGCAAACGTGTCACATCTTCCCTGCCTCTGCAAACCAAAAACAGAAATACTAATGAATAAACTCAATAAGAGCCTTGAGATATGCTTGTCACTTATTTACAAGGGAAGTGTATTGCACTTTATGTAGTGTGGGATTACATTTATATATATTTATTTAATAACTATATACGTGTACAATACCGTTTAAGTCGTGTTTGGAGTCAGCAAGATTTTTTTATGTTTTTGAAAGAAATCTCTTACGCTCACCATGCAGGTTACACTTTAGTTTAGGGTCCAATTCTCACTATTAACTAGTAAGGTAGTTAAGTTTAAGTATTGGGTAGGATTAAGGGATGTAGAATATGGTCATGCAGAAAAAAGCATCAATATATGCTATATAACTACTAAGATATTTTGAAGAATGTCGGTAACCAAACAGTTAACTGGTCCCATTGACTTCCATAGTATTTTTTTTCCCTACTATGCAAGTCAATGTGACCAGTTAACTGTTTGGTTACCGACATTCTTCAAAATATCTTCCTTTGTGTTCAGCATAAGAAAGTAATTCATACAGGTTTTGAAACAACTTGAGGGCGAGTATATGATGACAGAATTTTCATTTTAAAGTGAACTATCCCTTTAATAGTAAGAATTGGACCATAAAATGAAGTGTTACCACTCACCAATGCTGCAATTATTTGATAAAAATACTGAAAATTGTGAAATATTATTATAAAGTAATATAGATTTTCTATTATAATATATCTTAAAATGTAATTTATTCCTGTGATGGCAAAGCTGAATTTTCAGCATCATTACTCCAGGCTTCAGTGTCACATGATCCTTCAGATATCATTCCATTATGCTGATTTGGTGCTCAAAAAACTTTATTATTATTATTTGCAAATGGTTGTGCTGCTTAATGTTTTTGTGGAAACTGTGATCATTTTTTTCAGGAATCTTTGGTGAATAGAAAGTTCAAACGAACAGATTTAACATGATCAAAAGTGACAGTATAGATTTTTATAAATTTAATGCATCCTTGCTGAGTAAAAGTATTACTGTCTTTCAAAAATATGTAAGACAATCTTGTCTTTTATACCGCTGCCAGACTTCCTGCCCACCTGCACTGACAAAAGATTACTTCAACATGCCAAGTGCAGATATAGGCCGGAGAGAGAATGGTTAAGCAAATCCGTCCATACCTTGACTGCCCCACTGTTAGCCTCGATGTAGATAACATCACCGACCTCCACTCTCTCCTTCTGCAGACTTTCATAGATACTGGGATCCAGCTGCATAAGCATATCAAACGCAATGAGATATAACTTATAACTTTAAACAGATGTAAAACAGATGCTGCTTTTTTACATGAAAGCAGCACTCTTTCACTTCCTTACCTTCAACTGTTTGGTGCCCTTTGCCGTCTTTAAACCAATAATGACATGACTGATAGTTTTGCCATAGCCACCCATTGGGTTCTCCGTCTCACAGGGAGTGAGTTCAGTGACCTCTCCTTCATACACCTCTTTAGTCTCCTTGATACGCAGACCTGAATGCACAAACAAAATAAGATTTTTGAAGAAATTTAGATATAAAAAAAGAACAGAACATGTAAACAATGCTAACTAATTACTAGTGGATCTATCAATACATTCTTAAACACCAACAGAATCTGTTATATTAAATACTTGAGTCTATACACCTGCTCATGCCAGTATATTTCTGTCAACGTTGTAATAATGTGTGTGTGCATGCATGCCTATCTTACTAGATCACACAGTCCACATTGTTTCAGGTGCATACTGTCGGTCTAATATCAGACTTTAGTAACCATGTTTCCATCCACCTATTTTTATGAGAATTTTGGGATATCGCAATTAAAAAAAAACTCCATGGATGGAAACAACAAGATGCTAAAGATCCACATGAATTTTAAAAAATGTGAATGAAAAACTTCCAATTTCCCAAGAAATTGTTCTCGATTTTGTTCTCTTGAACACATGGGATGGAAACAGTGCTTTATTCACAAAGGTTTTATGCAATATTCCAGTTATGCACACAAGATAAATTTGCAGCATAGTATGGAAATATAGCAAGTGTGTGTGAAGAGTTACTAACAAGTTAAAATTGCATTTCACTGTTTTTTTAAATCACAATTTACCTTTACTACTAAATGTATCTCCTAAAAGAAATTAATAAATGTATTGTATGATGTTTTTACAGGTAATAACTCTTGAAGTAGACAAATATAGGTTCTTTGCACGAGATCTCACCTATGGCTCTTCTGAAGTTCTCCATCAGCACTTCAGTCTTCTTGATTTCTGATGAATACACTTCACTTCCCACCATAGGACAGAACGGCACTTTATTTCCCAGTTCCTGTGCCATGGCCAATGCCAGAGCAGTCTGTGGGGTACAGAAATAAAATTAATAAACCATAAACACTTTCACAATCAACAGCTGTGAAGCTCTTAGTCCTTACCTTGCCTGTTCCAGGTGGTCCTGCCAGTAAAATAGCTCTGCCAGCCATCTTTTTGGAACGAATCAGCTCTACAATGATGCCACAAGCCTAGTAAAAATGAAAGAATTAGGCTACTTTTTTTATATAAAGAAACATTTAACAGCTAAACAGGGTGACCTTTTATACATTTGTAATGTCAAATGACAAAATGGCAGGAAATTGTTACAAATATTAATAATCTCCAGGATCTGTTATGATCACAACAATATAATCTTAGTGAATGTGAAATATGCAAATGCATTTTATATGGCTCCAACTGACACATACCATTTAACGTTATCAGATATGTTGTATTCGTTCTTTACAAATAATCAGCTAAATACAAATGATCAAATGCAATAATCAGCGTATTCAAATGTATTGATTCCCCATTCGAAAACTGGAAAATGCTGAAATTGATCCCTAGGTTACCTCTCTAGCTGTCTCCTGCCCCACTAGTCCGGACGCGGACTGTTTAGCATTACCGGCCTCATCCAGCCCGAGACCCTTCACATGGCTGTGAGATGCGATGCGCTGCGTCTTCGTTGTGCTTTTCACCTCTTCGATCTTCATGTTTCTTATTTGTTAATTAAACGCTCTAAAACGTGAGTAAAACAACTTCAAGCCTATCTCATGAAAGGCCGTTGAAATCAAACACAAGAGACCCGCGTTTCCATGTGGGTAACCAAGGCGATTTGAGGAAGTACCGCCCCTGAAACGGGGTTTAGTCGTTCTTTGTTTCGATAGGTGAACTTGTGGAATCTCTGCTTAATCATTGGATGCCGCTAATGTCTGTATGATCACTGCGAACACGCCCCTATTTTCCGTTTGTGCTCCATTTGAAATGTTGTACTGGAACAAAGATGATCGCTGTAGGTTCCACAAATCTCTTTTTCTGTATGAAGTGTAAATAAACTCCTAATTATGTATTAAACATGTTGTAAATTATTTAAACTATTTTACTAGTTAATAAATTATTTGATCCACGAGGTATGTTTCTTTTCTAAATAATAATGCTGTGAAGTGGAACCGAGTGTTCCATATGAGCTGAAATGTTTTGTCAGAGATTGTTTTTTGGTAGCGCAGGAAGAACAAATGTCAAATTTCAGAAAGTTTGCTGAATGCAGTAATGTACTTAGCATGTAATTTAATCTCTCATATCAGAACTAAAACGTGAATGTTATTAAATTCCACCAAATTAACGTTAGATCAATTTGGTTTACTGACAGTTTAACATTGAGACGGTTAGGTTGAACCAACAGCATTGCTGTCAAGAGGTCAAAGTCTGCGCATGCAGTCTCTGTTACCCAACAATTCCAGTAATGGCAGATTCCGGTCTTCCTAAAACGCTGAACTTTAACGTCGGTGTCCTCGGCCATGTGGACAGCGGGAAAACATCTCTCGCCCGGGCGCTGAGCAGCACCGCATCCACTGCAGCCTTCGACAAGAACCCCCAGTCCAAAGAGCGCGGCATCACGCTGGATCTCGGCTTTAGTGCGTTTACGGTGCCCTTACCGGAGCACCTGAGACAGTCCTGCGGGGACAGACTATACGACAGTCTGCAGTTCACACTGGTGGACTGCCCTGGACATGCCTCCCTCATACGCACTATCATTGGGGGTAAGTGGATACAAATGACTTGGTTTATATTAACGTTAGTTGGGCAAGGGTTACACTAATTAAACCCACAATACCAAACTGCATGTTTACAAGTATGCTTGGATCAATATGCAATTCATGGATTATGCAAAACAAAGCAATGCACCACAAGTTTTTTTAATTTCTAGTATGAATATAATTAGTAGAAGAAAAGCAACCTATCAGGGCATTTTAAACTTGGTCCAACACTACCACTTTTGACCAGTAGGTGGTGTGTGTGTATTATTTTGAAGAGATCATAGAGACTGACATTAAATCACAAATCAGTAAAATCAATTTTAAATAGCTAGAACAGTTTATTGAACCATCAGGGGGAAAAAAAAAGAAAACCAAAAATGTTGTGTGTCATATTTAATACATATTTAGTGGTTTAGTTAGAATATGGAGTTCATACTTGAGGAGGATGAGGCCCAAACTGAGCAAAAATATGTAAATTGGTGCAGATTGCAGATGTTGTGTTTTATATGTAAAGTTAAAGTAAGATTAAATTCGGAGAGCTTGTAATGTAATTCAATGCAATTTACACCAGACTACATGCATATAAATAAATATAACATTACTTCTATATAAATGTCAATATCTCCCAATCATATGAGAAAGTAAGATGATATGTAATGCTTAGTTTTATGGTCAAAGCTCTGTAGTTTTAATTGTGGGGGACCAACACATAATGCAATTCAGTACAATGATGATTGAGATAAAAATAAATGTTCCTCAAAAACCTGTTGTATTAAATTTGATACTTTTTTTTTAAAGAAAAAAAATCACGTTAAAATGTATGTAAGATTAATCAATCTTAGTTAATTTTCTATAGTCCAGTAAATGTCAGTTGTGAAATATTAATAACAATCTTAAAAAAAATCTTATATTTATTTTGTAAAAATTTCCCAGCAAAAGACATGTAGCACGACCTGAAGGCCTTTTACTTTATTTTTTTACTTTAAAAATTATGAACTTAGAGTGCAGAAGCCGTCTAGTAGATCGGGTACAACAGTTTTTCCAACAAAGTTATAATAATGTTGGTCATTTAGATGCCCTAGAAATTCATGCATCAAAAATTATACCATACACTTTATTTGGATTAAACAAGCTCTCAAATCAAAAGACAGATATGCTTTTTAATGACAGACTTGTAATGTTACTACAAGACATTAAGATATATCTACATAGATTAAATAGCATGAGAACACCATTTACAATTACACCAAAGAATAACATAATTTTTGTGATCATGATCAGATTCTGTCATTTTAATGCTTTTTAAAATGATATAACAGAATTAAGTGATTCACCACCATCCATTTGCTAACCTAGGTAGTCGTGGGTACAATACATGCTTTCGATATTCCTCTATACTAAAAAAAGTAGCTTACATGACTTGTTTTCTTGCATACACAATCTCATAAGTAATATAAAAGAGGGATTCATGAAGAAATATATGCTGTGGAGAAACAATGTCTAGAGGGACCAAAGAAACTCAAGAGATCTGAAGTGTAGTGGGAAAGTCTAGTGTGTGTGTGTGTGTGTGTGTGTGTGTGTGTGTGTGTGTGTGTGTGTGTGTGTGTGTGTGTGTGTGTGTGTGGGTGTGTGTGTGTGTGTGTGTGCGCGTCCATTTATGTCACATGTGGTTGATTAAGGCGGAAGGGGGCTGTTCAGGGCTCCAGCTCGACTTCCTTTCTTCCCCAGAGGGGATCTCTCAGGAAAGAATGAGTGCCAGAGAGAGGGAGAGAAAAGAGGAAAGGAAAGGCAATAGCCTGGTCTCCTACCTCTCTTGTTTTTGGTATCTTTTTCTGTCTTGCAGTGATGACTCTTCTCTGTTATGTTTGCCATTGTTGAACTTATATGTTTTACTCTCATCTGTGTACTTGCATTCAGGTGCTCAGATCATTGATCTGATTGATATGGTGGTTGACGTTGTGAAAGGTATGCAGACACAAACAGCAGAGTGCCTTTTGATTGGTCAGCTCACCTGCTCCCGCATGATCGTCATACTCAACAAAACAGACATGTTGCCTAGTGACAAGAGACAGGCGGCTATTGACAAAATGACCAAGAGGATGCACAAAACTCTTGAGAACACAAGGTAGACACTGTCAACTTAAACACGTTTCACTATATATTCTATATATTATACATTTTGCCAGCTCTATTCTTCTAAATGCAACTATGATATTAAGATATTATTAACATTACCATCGTGATGTAAATCTGCTTTAAAAACAATGTGTATTGTGAAAAGTGCTATACAAATAAAACTGACTTGACTTATTTTTTGCTTGTCAGATTTAAAGGGTGTCCTGTAATTGCTGTGGCAGCAAAGCCAGGTGGTCCCGAGGCCCCGGACACAGACGAGCCACAGGGGATAACTGAACTCATAGATGTGAGTTAGTGGGTGTGTGGTCACACAGCACATATTAAAAATCCAAAAATCAGAGACCACTTTTACATTTTATACATTGTTTTATAAATAAAAAATGCCTATATAAATGTTATGGTGTAAAAGAAGTTAAAAATCCTTTTTAAGATATATATATAGAAAACCAAATGTATGCAAATTTGTGACACTGACCTTGATGACAGATAACAGATTTACTTTTTTCCATTGATGCATGCTAGATTTTTTTTTGGAACATTGTCAATCATGCTGGATAACACAGATTTTTAGCACAAACTAGTTACTAGCTTGAGTGGATGTTATCATTATAACTAAAGGGTGATTTTAGGTCTCAGGCTTTTTGTTATTACTGTATTTTTGAAAGGTATGGACCATATTTTTTAAGGTTGTCTGTAATTATGTGTTCAGTATTGAAGGCCCAGGCCTTCCTTCCTCGTAGAGATCCGTCAGGTTCTCTCCTCATGGCTGTAGATCACTGCTTCTCCATCCGTGGCCAGGGAACAGTCATCACTGGCACCATCTTACAAGGGTCACTCAGTGTCAATGAGACTGTGGAGATACCAGCGTTAAAGGTACTTATCTACACACTACAATACATACACTACACTACAGTTCAAAAGTTTTGGGATGAGTGAGGGTTTTTTTTTTTAAGAAAGAAAGAAATTAAAAAGATTTCTATTAATTTCAAATAATTGCTGTTCTTTTTGTAAGTTCTAAATAGTATGTTCTGATCTTACTATTCATCAAAGTATCACAGTTTTTACAAGCACAACCATTTTCAACATTAATAATAAGAATAAATGTTTCTTGAGCAGTAAATCAGCATATTAGAATGATTTCTGAAGGATCATGTGACACGGAAGACCAAAGACTGAAAATTCAGCTTTGCCATTACAGGAATAATTAATTACATTATTAAATATTACAAATATTTAAAAACATGCATTGCAAACTGCAGAAATTGCATTATAAAAGATTCTTATCTTTTTTTAAATTCTCTGACTGTTTCCAAATGATCAATTTCACAATCACAGGGGAACAAATATTTAGCAACATTGTGTTTTGACATAATCAGCTCCTTATTTCTTTCTCTTTTTTTTTTATTCCTTAGGTAACTCGGAAGGTCAAATCTGTGCAGATGTTTCGTAAGCCAGTTCCTAGTGCTATGCAAGGGGATCGGGTTGGCGTGTGTGTGACACAGTTTGACCCAAAACTGTTAGAACGGGGTGTAATATGCACACCAGGTTCATTGCAAACTCTTTACGCTGCTATTATATCCGTCCAAAAGATTGAATACTATCGCGGAGGACTTAGCAGCCGTGCAAAGTTTCACATCACCGTTGGACATGAAACCGTTATGGCGCGTATCTCATTCTTTAATCGAGTGCTTCCTGGCAAAGAAAATGGAGACTGTAGGTCACCTCTCAAGAGCAAAGTGCAAGCTCTTTCTCATTTGATTGGGAGTTTCACCACCTGGATGAGTATTTGACTGGTCAGCCAGAAGGAGGGAGAGGGGAACCACAGCAATGGGCTTTACTTGAGTTTGAACGACCGGTCACATGTCCACCACTTTGCTTAGTGATTGGGTCACGACTGGACTCAGATATCCATGGTAACACATGCAGGCTTGCCTTTCACGGAAAGCTTTTGGAAGGGTTTGAGGACAAAAACTACACAGAGACAGCACTGGCTCGACTCAAAATCAGTAAAGATAAGGAGAAAGAAGGAGCAGTGGAACGGGTAACTACAAATATTTATATATTGACAATGTATAAATGTAAAAATTCACATACACAGACTACTGTTCAAGGGTTTTAAATAATGAAATTAAGACTTTTGTTAAGAAAAGATTCATAAATACTGCTAAAAACTGTTTTTTAAAATGTTTTATTCATCAAAGAATCCTGAAAATCACGGGGTCCACAAAAATATTAAGCAGCACAACTGTTCAGCATTGATAATAATAAATATTACTTGAGTCAAATCAGCATATTAGAATGATTTCACTGATTTTCATCATGTGACAGTGAAGACTGGAGTAATGATGCTGAAAATCCATTACAAATTGTAACAATATTTCACAATATTACTATATTTTCTTCAAATAAATGCAGCCTTGGTGAGCATTAGAGATTTCTTTCAAAAATATCACAAATCTTTACCGACCACCGACTTTGAATGCCAATGTACATAATATACACGAATTTAATGTATAGGCTAATTGATTTCACTATATCTGGTGTCAGATATTGTTTGATTTTGTTCCTACACTAATTTTATTAATTTATGTGACTTTTTACAGTCTTTTGAGCTCCTTGTGTACTCTGCTCTAGCTCATCAGTTTTTTATCTTTGTTTTTTTAATCAGGTGGCAGATGACTACACTGTGATTGGTCGAAACCTGTTTAAGAAGGAGACGAACCTTCAGCTGTTTGTGGGTTTAAAAGTTACACTGTCGACGGGAGAAACGGGGTCCATTGAAGGTGGCTTCGGCCAGAGTGGCAAGATCAAAATCAGAATACCAGGTAAGCAAAGACAAATACACTCTCATTTACTCTCCCTAACTTTTTCTGGGCCTCTTTTTTTCCTCCTTCCTCTATGTTTCTTGTCAGGTGACTTATTTTCACGTCCATGCACTCATTCATTCATTCAAGACAGCATATACACATAAGCTGCTCTCATATAAAGTTACACACAGCAAAAATGCACGCTGTATCTTAAATATATGTGCAAAAAAACTCACATCCTTTTCCTGACCCTCAAGGCTCTCTTGTGTAGGTAGACCTCAGACACACACACACACACACACACCTCCCAATGAATTTAGTAGAATAATGTATCCATAAACACACGGGAAAGGATGTTTAGTTTTTTTTGTACTATACCTTCCCTCCACATTTTTAATTTTTTTCAAGTCATTTAAGTTAAGTTGAAATAAAACAATATTATAAATAAAATAAATTGTATAAATATATCGATAAATACAATTGTTTAAACAAATCTAAAATTAGAAAGGTTGCCTTGGTGATTAAATAAATGTAAGTCGAAGCACTACATTTAATAACTGGAAATATATAAAAATTAAACTGAAAAAAAAAAAAAATTAAACCTAAATGGCTATATTAATTTTTTTTATACACAATATTACTTCTAATTAAAAAAAAACCTAAAATAACACTGATATAAGTCGAAACATAAATGGTCATATGATCAATGTATCCAACCAAAACATGAGGGATATTGTGTCTAGTATCTTTGTATGCCCCTTGTCCATGAATGTCTGTTCTTTCTTTCTTTCTCTTCTGTTAGAGGGGCTGAAAGAAGAAACCAAGCAGCTTCTGTGCTCTTCATCTAAGAAGAAGGGGAAGGGTGGGGCCAAAAATGAATCCTCCAAATCTGAGGAAACCAAGCTTGACGCTCAGCCAGTTTACCATACACTTAAACTTCAACGCTACATATATGATCCCCACAAAAAGATGGTGCAGTCCTGACCCTCAGTCCGATCATTCCCGATAAGAGCTGAAGAGCGGACAGGAAAAACCTAAAGTCTGGGATATGGAGCGGGAAACTTCTTGTACATGTTTTTTTGTGTGCAGAGTTTCTATTCTGTTACTTCGCATTTTTATTATTTCTTCAAATATGGAATACTAAAAATTATCTAAAAATAAATCATGGAATATTCCTTCAAAACACATCATTACCTTACTAATAAGTGCTGTTATATGACTGCTAATAAAACAACTATATTAGCTAAACTGCTTTAGTTGCAATGAACTCTTTTTGTGATTTACATTTTGTTTGCAAGAGTGTGGATCGTGTTTAGCATATTTGTGTTTGGCATAGTGAGAGTGGTTGGGATATTGCTTAAGGGCAGAAAGTATTGTGATTATAGGCAAATATTTCTGTTGGCAAATAGACAAAATATGGTTTCACACACACCCCACCTGCAGTTACTCTAAATGTATAAATATCAGTTTTTATTTCCACTGTTTGTTTGTGCACATGTAGGACTGCTTGTGAATGCGTGTTTCTGAGCCCCCCCCCAAAAAAGAAACATAAAGCTAAATAAAAAACATATTTAACTATATAACCTTTTCTATAACCACAATAAGTCTTATCATTGTTTACCGATTTGCTACACAGATTTGCATAGATTCCAGTAACGTTTGCAGCAAGTCGGTGGAATCTGTAGTCAAATTCATACTTAATTTGCGAGTATACAAAAAGCAGCTGTACTAAAATATGAAATGCCACTTCCCTGTTTTTACCTGACATTGCAGGTAAGAACAAAGCCTTTATTTGTTATTCATTATAATTGCCAATAACTGGACTTTTTTAAGAAGTGCATTCATAGGTTACTGCCTATCACTCTCATTCTCTTACGCACACTTTCTTTGACTAGCAAATGTGCTGTCATTATTCCAACAAGATTATGTGTTGATCTAACTGAATAAAGGTTTTTATATATACAGTATATAGATTTGTATAGATCATTTGGCCATACATTAACCTCTAAAGGAAGGTTTTTAATTACAAAATGTGGAACACAAAAGGAGATGTTTTGCAGAATGTCAAGGTTGCTCTTTTCCATATTGCGGTCCAAAAAAAGTAGTCTATACAATTTACGATAGTTTATTCTCTGAAAATGTTCCCCTCCATATTGGCTTTTAAATCACATTCATATTTAAACCTGCCAGTCACTCTGCAAAACATTATTCTCTGTGTTGCATAGAAGAAGGAAAATAATACAGGTCACAAACATCATGACATTAATTAGGTGAATTAATCCTTTATTGTCCAACTATTCATTTTATGTTCCATTCCCAATGATGGATGTAGACATTTAGCATTTTAAAAGACAAACAAATGTGTCATACCTCCCTTTCTTTTATTTGTCTTTCAGCTCTGAGAAAATTGGCAGTTTCAGCAATTGGACAGTCTCTTTATGATAATCTTAGAAGATTTTGTGATTATAAATTACTCTACCATTCAAAAGTTTGAGGTCAGTAAGATTTTTTTTTATTGAAGTATTATTTTTTCAGCAAGGATAAATTGATCATTGACAGTAAAGACATTTTTTAAAAATCTGAAAAGAATCATAAAAAATGATAATGGTTTCCACAAATCTATTAAGCAGCACAACTGTTTTCATCTATAGTAATAATGTTTCTTGAGCAGCAAATCAGAATTTTTCTGAATATAATGATTTCTGAAGGATTATGTGACACTGAAGACTGGAGTAATGATGCTGAAAATTCAGCTTTGCTATACTGAATAAGTAATAATAAATTAAAAAAATATATATATATATATACTAAAATAGAAAACTTTATTAATAATTATTATTATTAATTCTTTAATATTTTAAGAATTTTACTGTATTTTTTATCAAATAAATACCGTAGTAAGCATACGATAACTCTTAAAAAAAAAAAATTATTATCTCAAACTAACTGTATGCCAGAACAACTGTATGATGCAGTCTGCTGACTGATTGACCGCTCATTTCTCCATTGTAAGGATCAGAAGTGTGTTGTGTGTGTGTTTTACTGTGCATTAATATTAATGAGGCCAAGTTCAATTCCTCTGATTAATTACAGCAGGAAAGAGACAGAACACTTAGTTCAACACTGCAGGCAATAGAACTCTGTGAGTCTAACACAACATGGCTTTCATGCCATGTTCTGCCTGATCATTGACTCAAGAGAAATTTAAACACACACACATGCTGTCTTTTACTGTCTTTCCCCTTCAGTGACTCAGATAGGAATCTCAGTCTTTTATTTTGTGTGTGAGTGCATGCAGTGTACAAGCCTTTGATATGACAGCTTGAGTCTGTTAACCTCTCTAATCAGGGTCCTTCATCAGAAAGGTCTTTCAGAGTGCCTGTTTAAAATTCATAAATTGAAAGAGAAGGGAGAAGAGGGACTGAAAAAGGGGAATAGAGAAAAAGGGAAATAAAAACATAAGATTTTCCCATGAGGTAGAAGCTGCAGATTGTCTCCTTCCTGATCCCTGACCTGCACTGATCTTGAGATGAGCCCAAAGAGAGGAAAAGTCACGCTCGGTGTTTGATGTTACCACTGCTATTAACATTATCGGCTTCATCAGCACGGGCAGTTGGCATTTGTGTTTGTACGTTTTTAATTATATTTCTTTGATCTCATGGATTGTTTCCTTACAGAGTATTTTCTCTCCCTCCTAAAGCGCGCTAATATCTGTATGGACACTGCAATACCACTTGTTCACACATAGAGGCCAGTAGTATCCCCAGACAAAAGGCAAAATAGTAATTATTCATTTAAGGGTTAGTTCATAAAAAAAATTCAATTCTGTCATCATTTACTCACTCTCATGTTGTTCCAAACCGTATGACTTTCGTTCATCTTCGTAACACAATTGAAGATATTTTTAATGAAATCTGAGAGATTTCTGTCCTTCCATTGACCGTCTACTCTATGCAATTACCATTTTGATACAAACGTGCTGCGTAACTGAATGACCCTCATTGGTTCTCGCACGTCAACTAAGCATGCTTGAGCTTCCGTTTTCCCATTTCAACTGATGTGTATGTTGTTGAGGAAAGTGTGAGTGAGTAAATGATGACAGAATTTAAATGTTTGGGTGAACAAACCCTTTAATTACAGTTTCTCACACTTTTTCAAAAACAAAACAAAACTACAATTGGCATTTGTGCATGGCCATGGATACTGTAAAAGTAGCAGCATTTTGAACAGAGGTGAGCTATCACGTGACCAGATTAGTGATACTTCGGGGAGAACTTAGGACAGTAAGTAACCAGTTACCACCTAGTAACGCTATAGAAACCACCCAGAGCATTATAGCAACAACATATTCAAGAGTTTTGTGCTGGGAAGCAGTTTTGTTCTGAAAAAATAAACACATGGGTACAAATTCTCAAGTCCAGTCTTCATATTGCCCAGCTGTTAACTGATTGATCATTATTATATTAAGTTTTTTCAAATTATTATATTGTAATTGTGTGTGTGTGTGTCTGTGTGTGTGTGTTTTTATGTGATTTATGAGGACACAAATTTGTATAATGACATGCGTATTACAACTTAAACGTGGTTTATGAGGACATTTCATGAGTCCTCGTAATTCAAATAGCTTAAAAAACATTAAAAAAAACATGTTTTATTAAAAATGTAAAAATGCAGAATGTTTCCTGTGATGGGTAGGTTTAGGGATAGGGGCAGTGTAAAGGGATAGAATATACAGTTTGTACAGTATAAAAACCATTACGCATATGGAGAGTCCTCATAATGTAGTTGCACCAACGTGTGTGTGTTTTAGTGATCTAAACCTGATAAAATCTCCCCAAAACACTTTTGAGGACGTTCTCATTTGTAAAAACAGTATAAAAATAAAGTAAATAATGTTTTTTTATTTTTTATTACGTTTTCTGTATCGATAGGGTCTGGGCTAGTTTAAAGTATTCATAACTAGCTGTATATAAAAACAATAGAAGTCAATGCAAATTTCCCATAGTTAAAGTCGTACATGGTACAATTTTTAATGTACGAGCTCGCAGGTGATTTTTATTTTCTAATCATAGATGCTCATATGGTTGTGGCTCGCATTGTGTGATAGAAATTACGAAAAGTAAAATGTGTGTATATATATGTATATTCAGTATATGTATATATGCCTATTTAAAATTCATAATTCATATAAACATATTTCTTATTTGGGTGGTTAATTATGCAATTACAATCTTAGATGGCATGAAATAAATCTGTTTAGTCTTGATTTGTAATGGCACACAGTTGTCAAAATACATCAGTTGTTTTCTACATAGAGGTTTTAAGATCTCAAAGAATCAATCAGTTCTACAATTGAGCAAAAAACATCAATCCATCTATAAATCAATGGACTACTGCTAGAGACCTCTGTACTAATCACATCATTTCCTTTAACCGGCTTTTAGCTGGATCTAGTGTCCCTAGATTTTATAGATTTACTGAAGTCTCTGGGTGAACCAAAAGTTTAGAGCGTTTTAGAGACCTGTACAATTCCATACACACTCAGAGTTATAGGGTGGGAATATATATATATATATATATATATATATATATATATATATATATATATATATATATATATATATAGGGAATTACATTTTTATTAAAAATATTACTGACATGTCATTTGAGGTTCACTTTTGCAGAAATGAAGTTATATCAACATATTTTATTCAGGCCTTATTAAAGCCTGCAATGGAAGTGATTTTGAGGCTGAGATACCGTAAGCTGCTCACTTACCTACACACACACACACACACACACACACATATATCACGTTTCCCTGTGAGCTGAAGTCTGTTGTCTTCACAGAGTCATAAAGTAACACACTCTTATAGTATAAGGGTCCACGTCCACACAAAAAACAGTCATGTAACACATTCATTCAAGAGGTGCTTTGCTCCAGTACATTATCCCACTTTCCATCCTTTCTTCTAATGCACTTTATCTCGACGCCCCTTTGTTCTATCTCACCTATTCTGTTTGGGACCTTTGTGTCCATACAATAATTAATCCACACCCCCTTTCTCTTGTTTTCTTTCTCTTTGTTCTGCTCTTTTCTTCCAGGTCAGCTGTATTGTCATCTGAAGAATTTTACTTTGTCACACAGGTATATTATGCATTATTTCTATGTCTAAAAAAAGATCATTCAATGCTTCTGAGTCTATAAAGACATCTAAAAGAATATGAGATGCAAAAGTAATTTTTTAGATGTGTTCCGCCAATAAGTGTTAAAGGCTAAAAATTGTGACCTTTGCCCTTTGAGGTTTGCATGCATTTGTTTAGGAGTGCATCAAACTGTCATTTTTAGTTTTGTGATCAATTTGTCGACACAAGTGAAAGAAACTTCAATAGGCCGGGGTCATTCTGTTTTGAACAGTTCAGGTTACGCTCATTCACTGTCCGACTCATTGGACCAATTAGCAGGGCGGTAAAAGCCTCCCACATCCCTTACTGGAGAGACTAATAAAATTAGCAGGCCCTCCATCTTATCTTTGAACGATAAACAGCCAAATATTAGATTACAGCTATTAAATTATACAGTCTCTAAATAAACAATTACCTGAATGTAAGTGTGGGATGGGTGAAATGAGGTAAACTAGTGTGTGTGTGCATGGATGGAGTGTGATGGTACCATTTAGGCATCCGCAAAAACCTGTTTTGTTTAATCGCTCGAATTAGTTTGATAACGTCATATATTACAATAATAGAGCAGACTAACCGCCTACCTCCCCATTGTAAAATTTTACAAAAAACGTTTGTACATTTAGTGTACACTAAAAACCTAAATAAAAATACATATTGTGGCACAGATGGATGTGCACACATACCGTTTTTTTTTCTTTTATGGTAAAGAAATGTATACTAAAGGTAGCATGTACAGTATGTATATGTATAGGGTTAGCTTGTATAGTGTGGGTTTCAATATGTTTACTAATTACAGTTGACGTTCTAATGACCCAGCTGTCACTCAATACATCTCTCAGGTTTCTGTAGCAATGTGAGTCCTATTCTACCCATGAGCCTCTGGGCTTTTTCAATCACAACAATAAAAACACAATAGCAACTCACTAAAAGAGTCGGCTTTGTCTAGTCCAAAAAGTTCTTTCTTTCTTTCTTTCTTTCTTTCTTTCTTTCTTTCTTTCTTTCTTTCTTTCTTTCTTTCTTTCTTTCTTTCTTTCTTTCTTTCTTCTCTTTCTTTCTTTCTTCTCTTTCTTTCTTTCTTTCTTTCTTTCTTTCTTTCCCGACACTGTTTCATTCTGTCTCTGCACATTTTACAAATATTTGTCAGTCAGCCAACTTATCTTAAATCTATAGTCGGCCAGCTCTCTGCCTGCTCTTTTTTTTTTCTCTCCCTTTTGCCATTTTTTCTTTCCATTTACTGCTCTATCCATGATGTTTTTGTGTACTTGTTTCATCTTATCTTTCTAATTGCCCTTCATGTTTTTTTATTTTATCTACCATGATAATTTCTCATTCTTTTTTTATTGTAGGGTTCCTATTTGAGAAAATTATTCATCTTTAGCATCACAGTAAGGATTTGAAAGGGATAAAATGCACTCTATGAAATATTTCTATAAATCTATATAAATGTTGCTCTTGAATGGGCACTGACTGAATTTTTGTATCAAATTATTAAGTAATGTATATATACACTGTAAATGTATTTCATTAGACGTTAACATTTACAGTGATAGCTTAGTTTGGGATAGAATTATATTTTAAGTTCAGTTTG